>PVJI01007560.1:0-77424 GCA_004026765.1 Micronycteris hirsuta
GGAGGCACCAAATACAGCAGGCTGTATTGGGCTTGGCTTTAGGAGGTTGATGTCATTTATTATTGTGTTATTTTCCAGGGACAGTTAGGTCATGCCTAGAGCCCATCCTACATGGAAGTGGGATGGCTCTCATTAAAGAAAGATTCATTCATTCCCATCTCAACTCTCCGGTGTCCTATCACCTGCATTTCCATTTTAGGGGGGCTGTTGTAGCTGCCCAGAGGAGGGGCCCATCCACGTTACCCCAGACATTTGAGGCCTGGATCTGCTGCTGCAAATGAAGGAAACTGAGGCCCCCTTGCTCATCCCTCCTGCAGGGGCCGTGTCCCTTGCACAGAGTCTCTGTGTGTCCCTGGTAAATGCCCCATGTTCCTCACTAGCTCTGGCTTCCCTGTACTTTTGTATGTGGCCCTTGATCATGATGACCCAGCCCCGGTCTGTCTCGTGGCCTTCAGCTCAGGGTCCTTGCCCAGCCAGGGAAGTCTCTACATTTCCCACCTCCTAAGAGAGACTCTGGTTGGCCCAGCTCATCTTGTTGAGCCCAGCCACAGAGGTTAAAAGTCACTAGTGAACAGTTGGATGGACCACTCTTGGATCAGATGCCCACCCTGGTCAAACAGTTGTGGCAAAGTGATCAGACTCATGGGGCACAGAACCCAGAGATTAGAAGACCAGGGACAATATGGAGGGGGCAGAGGCAGAGTCCCTTAAAAAGGGGTGGACGAGGGAACTCTCTGGAGTGATATTAATGTTCTATTTCCTGGTAGGGATTTAGATTACACAAATGTATGAATGTGTCAAAATTTATCTAAAGGTACTCTTAAGCTTTGTGCATTTTACATCTCCCCACACACAAAACCTTAAAGAAATTTTGAACTCCAGTTAATGATATGCATGTTATGCATAGGCAACCACACATTGATGTTTCTCTCCCCCTCTTTCTTCTTCCCTTCCCCTCTCTCTAAAAATAAATAAATAAATAAAATCTTTAAAAAAACAACAACAAAACATTCAACCAGAAAAGAATGAAGAAATAAGAATTCAAAAAAATGAGAGGCTTAGGAACCTCCAGGACATCTTTAAACGTCCCAACATCCGAGTCATAGGGGTGCCAGAAGGAGAAGAGGAAGACCAAGGGATTGAACATTTATTTGAACAAATAATGAAGAGCTTCCCCAATCTGGCCAAGGAAATAGACTTCCAGGAAGTTCAGGAAGCTCAGAGAGTCCCAAAGAAGTTGGACCCAAAGAGGAACACACCAAGACACATCATAATGACATTACCCAAGATTAAAAATAAGGAGAGAATCTTAGAATCAGCAAGAGAAAAGGTGACAGTTACCTACAAAGGAATTCCCATAAGAATGCCAGCTGACTTCTCAAAAGAGAGTTTTCAGGCAAGAAGGGGCTGGAAAGAAGTATACCAAATCATGAAAGGCAAGGACCTACATTCAAGAATACTCTATCCAGCAAAACTTTCATTTAGAATGGAAGGGCAGATAAAGCGCTTCTCAAATAAGGTCAAGTTCAAGGAGTTCATCACCACCCAGCCTTTATTAGATGAAATGTTAAAGGGATTTATATAAGGCATGGAAGGATATCAACAGGGGAGTTGGAGGGGGAGAGAGGAGGAAAAAGTACAGAGAATAAGTAGCATAAATGGTAGGTAGAAAACAGGGGGAGGTTTAGAATAGTATCAGAAATGTAGAAGCCAAAGAACTTACGTGTATGACCCATGGACAAAAACTAAAGGGCAGGGACTGGGGGGTGTTGTGGGGCGGAGGGGAATAAAGGGGGGAAAATGGGACAACTGTAGTAGCATAATCAATAAAATATATTAAAAAATATTCTTTAAAAAAATAAAAATGTTTATAATAAAACAAAGGGTTTTTTTTTAAGATTTTATTTATTTAATTTTTTAGAGAGAGGGGAAAGGAGGGAGACAGAGAGGGAGAGAAACAGCAATGTATGGTTGCTCCTCACATGGCCCTCACTGGGGACCTGGCCCGCAACCCAGGCATGTGCCCTGATTGGGAATCGAACCGGGACCCTCTGGTTCCCAGCCCTCGCTCAATCCACTGAGCTACACCAGCCAGGGCTAAAGTTTTAATTAAAAAAGAAAGGCAGGCACTGAGTGCCATCTCAACGTGATTTGCTCTTTCTCCGGTCAAAAACCACAGGACGCTAGTGCCCCAGGCCTGCTACAGAATGCTTGGCATCTCTTGACCAGTTTTGAGATGAGCTGATTAATAATTGAGAGAGCCTCCAGGGTATGTGAGTCACTCACCACTCCTGGTTTTCCAGATCAAGTCCCCATATCAAGCCAGGTCACCAGAAAGTGGCATACCTGGCAGTGATTTGTGGTTTTGTTCTCTGTTGGAAGGCCTTTGTAGAATCACATCTCTGCTGCCTTGCCCTCACTTGTACAGAGCCCCTTTCAGCATCTTGGTTTGATCACCATTGGCATCACTGTCCTATTTCCATTGTGTGAGAATCCCCACGAGAAAATTGCTGTCCCCGCAGGGACCTTGGGGCTGGTTGCCATTGCAGGCCCAGCACAGTGGGCTCTACTAGGTGCTCAGTGAGTGCTCACTGCCCTAATGCAAGGATGAGCAGATTGCAGAATCCAGTGAGGAAGAGAAGGATCTCTCTCCTGACTGACGGGTAAGCTTTCTTGTAGCGAACAGTGAGAACTAAGCAGCACACAATGCTTCCTTTTTGGTGCAGCCAGAAATTCAACAGAGCAATTATACCTCCTCCAGTAGCCTGGGGTCCCTCATTGGCAGTTAGCCAGTATCCAGTCCCTCCCTTCCAACACTTCAAATTTCTTGTCTTCTTGTGTTTAATGATACAGGGAATACATAATAAATAAATGAATAGGAGTCAAGTCCCATTCTTTCATTTTGCCATTGAAGAAAAGGACTCAGAGTGGTTGAGTGAATTGCCTGAAGGTGAACAGCAATCTGCCCAGCAGCAGAGTCAACACAGCTCCCACCTTTCCTGCTTCCTGGGGCACACTGCCTCTTGCATTCATATCTGAGATGATGCAACTGCCTGAGAGTGAGATCTGCTAACTGAAAATCCTAACTGCAGGGCCCAAATCCAGTAGAAAATTCTCCATTTGATCTCATCTGGGCATTGAGTGACTAATTCTGAGACTCAGAGAAAGCTCTCCACAGCAACAGGAACTGTGGGTCGTCCCTGAAGTCTCCTGTGTCCTGCAAGACTTTGGAGCTAAGAAACCAAAATGTTTTTTGGAACCAGTGATCCTGCAAGTCCAAAGCAAACTAGCCAAGGTGTCTGCCACTGCCCCTCTCAAGTCCCCACAACCTGCTTCCCAGCAGGAACTGGAAGAAGGGTCTGTAGACTTTGAGGAAATGGCCTGGAAAGCCACCCGGGGGCCTGATTTATGGGGGAGAAGATGATGGAGAGAGGGTCACTTGTTTAAAGTCACACAGTTTGTTTCTTGTTTGGCAGGCGAGGGCTGGGATCCAGGCCTCCTGGCCATCCTTCTTCCCACTATCCCCTGCTGCCCCTTTGGAAAGCCACGGGACATTTGTTCTTCATTAGGGCAAACCATTACGCCATGAGGATAAACTGAGAGCCAGCTGTGAAGAAGCCTCTGTGGTGAATCAAGTAAGTGGAGAGGCTCCCAAACCCAACCCACACCAACATGTCAGCCCACGAGACCACAAAACTCCTGCCGGTAATTCCAGCGTCTGCGCTTCTCTGAGGCCCAGCAGGCCCAGCACTGCCTGCGTTCCGCTGCACCGAGGGAGCACTCAGCCTGGCCGGTGAGTGGTGGCCCCAGACTTGCTAGTTTACCACCTGGAATCACTCAGAGATAATGAGGTGCAGGGGACCTTCACAGGGTACATCCTTAAGGACCAGAAGGTTCCAGTGGGTTTCCATCAACCCAGAAGTCTGCGGATTGCAAATTAGTCGGTCTCAATAGCATTGGAAACTTGAAAAACTCAGCCCAGGTCTGGAAAGTCGGCCCCCAGAAAACGAGAGCGTGCACAGGTGATCCGTGCTTACGTTTGGGTCTGATGTTCCTGGGTAAAAAGCCCAGAGCAGCGGTGGATAGAGACCTTTTCACTGTTTTCCCTTTGGGGCCAGTGAGGGAAGCTGTGGGCTGGAGGCTCTGGAGAGCCTGAGAACGGCCGAGCCGGTGCGGAGGTCAGTGCTTTGACAGGGCCACGGTTTTGGAGTCTCTGGTTACGTTAACACAACCAACTCATGTCTTAGGGGACTGTATTGCTAGGATACCTGGAAGGCTAGGAACCAGCTGCTTCAGGGGGTCAACACCTCTGAAATCTTCACTTTGATAGAAGGCTTAGACTCTATTGTTCTCTGTTGCTGTTCTCAAGCCTAAAGCCTGGGAGGGCCTTCTTGGCCCAGCTTAAGTCCTGTGTTTGCCCTTTGGTAGGAAGAAGTGGGATTTCTTCCAAGGGGCCTCCAAGGACCCTCTGCTTCTGTGTGATGTTGATGGTGGTGGGAGGAGTCCTTTGACTTACCCCTCAAATGAGGTTGTCCTCAGAGACAAGAGACAATTCCCTAACAGAAAACCAGGGTGCTCTTTGGAAGGGAAAATGGATGCTGGGCTTCCCCAAACAGAAGCTGTTGTTTATGCCCTATGTAGAAATTGGTCTGGGCCATTTTTACTAATTAATTTAACAAACATATGCTCTGTTGGTCAAATTCAATGCTCTAATGTGTAAGATTTTTATTTTTTAAAAATATTTTATTTATTTTTAGATACAGGGGCAGGGAGAGAGAAAGAGGGAGAGAAACATCAATGTGTGGTTGCCTCTGGTGTGCCCCCTACTGGGGACCTGGCCCACAACCCAGGCTTGTGCCCTGACTGGGAATCAAACCAGCGACATTTTGGTTCACAGGCCGGTGCTCAGTCCACTGAGCCACACCAGCCAGGGCTCTAATGTGTGAGATTTTTAAAAGCGAGAGACAGTGCCACGGTGCTAGTTACTGTTGCACACCCAGATGTGCATATTTGTCATTAGAATTCAACATTTGTAGATGCTCTCAAGCTTGCACTTTGTCCCACCCCAGCTTGCCCAATCCTTGCAAGGTTCCCAGGAGGCAGTCCTACAGATTTCAATGCTCCTTTTGCCTCAGGAAGCCAACATCTTGGGTTGTCTTGCAGGCAAACAGGAAGGGAGTTGAGGACAGACAACTGTCCCAAAACATCAGAGCTGAACCCAGCTGCCGGTACCGGGAGCAGCTCTGCGGGGTGGACTTCACCATCATCCCTCTTTGGGGCCTCCCCAGAGAGGTGAGACAAGACTTGCATGTGGGTTTATGCCCTTTGGTTTCACTGTTGATAATTTTAAACTAACAGAAGTGAATGAAAAGGTTGTAAAAAAACACCAATGGTCTCACTGACCCCAAGATGCTGTGGTGGAGAGTGACCGAAAGACTCAGATTAAGAACGTGACTCCCGAGAGCACCTCCCGGCCCGCAGGCCTGTGCACTTCGCCTCCGGGCTGGAACGAAGTCTCAGCCCAGAGGGTAATGGTCTCAGGAAATTGCCAGCTCTTGAAAATGAGGGTGTAGAACAAAAATGCTATTTCAGCTCTATCTGGAAAGAATTAAACGCCAAAATACCCCCATCCAGTTTCGTTATTTGGGACAGTTAGGTTGTGTTGGAGCCTGCTGTCAGACTGCTTGGAGCTCCTTCGCTGCCGTGATCTCAGAGCGGGGCGCTGCTGCCCACGGGCCCGAGAGAGGGGTTAGAGGCTTCCAGAGGCTTCCCACTGAGGCTCAGTGACCTTTCCTGTTTAAATTTTCCACTTCCATGCTCTTTACTGTAAAGTTAAGGGATAAGGGAGATTCTTTTTAAAATTTTTAAAAATGTTTATTGATTTGAGAGAGAGAGGAAGAGAAAAAGAGGGAAGCATCAATATGAGAGAGAAACATCGATTGGCTGTCTCCCATATACACCCTGCCCAGAGATTGAACCCGCAATTGAGGTATGTGCCCTGACTGGGAATCGAACTCCCAACCTTTTGGTGCACAGGTCGACACTCCAACTAACTGAGCCACACTGGCCAGGGTGGGAGATTCTTTTTGGAAGGGCTTGTCTTTATTATTTTGGTGAGACTTAATATTTTAAATTTTTACATGGAAGTGTTTCAGGTTTGTCCCCACTCCAGGTGGGACTCAACGCTGACGTCCCCATGTCTCTACACTGAATAACCCCCCAGACAGCCAGCTGTGCAGACAGCTGGGTTGGTGAGGATGCCAACTGGTGAGGCCAGGACCTATCCCCATCTCTCCTGCTCTTGGCTGCAGTAGTGGTAGAGGGTGCACCTTCATATGCCAAGCCCTGACTTTGACCCTGGCCTGACCACTGGGCACAGAAGCTGAGGCAGAGGGCCCACCTCTGCCAGGAAGGCCTGGAATGGTACAGAACAGGAGTCTGATGCCCCAGGCTTCAGTCCGCCCTTTCAGCTGTGGAACCCCTTGAGTCTCTTCATTTTAAAATCTGTACAATGGCAATTATGATAATACACACAGGCTTATCTAGTGAGATGGGGCATGTGAAATTGCTTCACAAAATTCAGTCCCATCAAGTCTAAGGAACCATGGTCATCTCTGCAGTGGGGGCCCCAGGTCCTATAATAGGTGTGGCCCTACAGGACTGTTAACTTGGGAGGGGTGTGGATGCCCCTCCTGGGCACAGACTGGATGGTGTCCTGGTGTGTCCCTCTTTAAGACGGGAACCTGGGGTGGGAAAGGGGACCTGTGGATAGCTCTGTCTCACCCTTCACATTAGTTTAATACCTGCGGTTTATGGAGTGTTAATTCTGTGCCCCGCACCATGCTAAGCATTGTACACACATGATCTCATTTTTTTCTCCCAACATCCCATTGGGATAGACACAGAGAGGTCAGGTAACTTGTCCAACACTACACAGCTAGTAAGTGGCAGAGCTGCGACTCCCACTCAGGTCATCTCTTCCCTAAGTTAATGGTCTTAGCCCAGATGCCAGACCTCTCCGTTTCCTGTTACAATTTCTGTCCTGAGACAGACATGGTGTAGCCTCCCTGTTCCTCCTGGGAGACGAGGCCAAAGCCAAGGCAGGCAGGGCAGGGAGTGGGAACCGTTGCCTAGAGCCCAGGGGGCGTATCTGATTGCTCTTCAGCTCATCCTCTTCCTGCCCCCTAAGACACCAAAGCAGGGCTCCCCCATACCCTTCACCCCACCCTTCAGTGATCTTATGGCCTGCAGGAAGTCCTTCTTTATACCTAACCCCGCCAGCCTCCTGCCCCAGCCTCGACCCCGCAGTGCTTCCTCTGCGCTCTACGCAGGTGGAGAATTACTCCAGCCTCCCCATGATGGCACTTCTACCAAACTCAGAGACCTACCTAAAGGCCCTCAGCCTTTGCTCTTCAGCCTGGTGAGGTTGGCTTCCCCTCGCCCATTTGGTTGACAGGTTCCCTGTGGAAAGGCTGCAGATGCCTCCTGGAGACAGCGGCTGCAGTTCTCCTAGCCCCTCCAGGGTGAGGACACGGTTGGTCCATCAGGCGGTCTTGTCCCAATGAAGAGAGTTGGATCATAGTATGACCAGTGGAAGTGGGGTCCTTGTGGTATCGCAAGGAAAAGAATTTCCGTAGACTCACATGGGAAGATGGAGCTCTATGGTATGGCTTATTGATGAGGTACAATTCAGGGGGTTCCCCTCCTAAGTGTCCCATCTCCATCCATCTCACCATGGAAAAAGTCCAACTGTGTCTTTGTTAAGGCCAGGAGGAAGGACACTGCCCAGAGTTTATGCTCTACATTACAGCCCAGTGCCGCATCCAGCTAGCTTAGTGTGTGTTTCCAGCTGTTGTCCATTGCTGTGCTTCGGTGTTCAGGCTCCCTCCTGGAGGCCATGGGCCACTTGGCTGCTAAGGCCACGTGGCCGTGAAGAGAACAGATGCATGTACCATGCAAGTGCGGGTCACAAACAGGAGAAAGAGCTTCTTTGTTCCCCTGGGGTTATAACCAGGAGCTTGGGTTTGGGATGGACCAGGTGTTTTCTCAAAACGACTCAACTTCCCAAGTTTTTGTGGGATTTGGATAGGGTCCGTTTCCCAGTTAGACTGATGAGCCTCTGCACCCCCAACAGTCTGGTACGGGAGGGGTGAAGGGAGGAATGTTATTCCCCTTGGTGGAACAATGCTGTAATCCCCTAGAGTGTGAAAAGCTGTAGTTTCCTGGTGAAGCAAACAGGCTCCTGCTTTCCAGTTTATTAAGTTCAATGTCTAGTCTCTTTCGCTCCCCTTCTCAATACCTAGCGAAACACTAATGGTAACAATAGTGTTAGGAGCGTAAGACATTTGGTTAATCATCCTAAACGAATTACAGTGCTTCCTTAATGATCTGCAATGAGAAATGTAGGTGATAAGAAAGATAGACAGAGCTCTGGCTGGTGTGGCTCAGTGGACTGAGCACGGGCTTGCGAACTGAAATATCACTGGTTTGATTCCCAGTCAGGGCGCATGCCTGGGTCATGGGCTGGGTCCCTGGTTGGGGGCATGCAAAAGGCCACCAACTGTAAATCAATGTTTCTCTCCCTCTCTTTCTTCCTTCCTTGCCCTCTCTCTAAAAATAAATAAATAAAATCTTAGAAAAATAAAATAAAATTAGACAGAGGACAATTTTTCTATTTATTAAGCCCAAAGTATATGGTGTGAACTCGTGCAGATCACTCTACACGTATTAGGGCATGTCATCCTTACACCCCACAAGCTGGTACTTTTTTTTAAACCCATTTTACAGATGGGAGAGCTGAGACTTAACAGAAGTTAAGTATCTTGTCACTGATCAGATGGCCAAATCGGTAGAGGAGCTGGATTCAAACCCCATTCTGTGCTGCCCCAAAGCCTGGGCTCTAGACTCCTCAGCCTAGAGTCCCGCTGTCTTGCAAAGAAACCCAGACACTTAAGTAAACATGAGGAACTGCGTTTGTTGATTTCTCTCTCCTCTCCCCATCCCTTAATGTCTGAACCAGATATAAAAGGGATTTGATTTCTTTATGGCCGCTGTGTAGGTTTGGCATTTCCCTTTCAAACAGCCTATTGCTTAAAGAGGCCTGGCTATTTATACTCTCCAAACATTTCAAAATACCATTGGACAAACCCGAGCCATTTGAGTGAATTAAATAGTGGTTTCTTCCCTGACTGGCATTTATTGAGTACTTAATGTATGTCAAGCACTTTGTATCAATTGTTTTTATTTAGTTCTCATAATAACCTTAGTTAGGTGGTGTCATTGTGAGGTAGGGTCGTGCTGTGGTTAATCAGCACTTGGTTCTTAACATCAGGTTGCCTGCCCTGCTGCTTGCTAGCTGTGTGACTGTGGGCATGTCACCTAACCTCTCTGTGCCCAGTTTCCTCATTTGTAGTGGTATAAAGTGATCACCATGGAAGAGTTGTGAGGGTTAATATATGCAGAGCACGTGGAGTCATGTCTGGCTACATAGTAAGCATTAGTTATTATAGACCTGCTTTACAGGTAAGGACTCTGGAAGTAATGTAGCTCGCCTCCCTAAGCTGGGAGAGCTGACATTGGAAGCCGTTGAGTCTCATGCTGGGACCCATGCAGCGGACCACCACTGCCTGTTAGAAGCCCCAGTCCCACGGCCCTTTACTGAGCATAATTCACACCGTAAAACTCACTCACTTCAGATGTGCAATTCAGTGACTTTTCCTAAATTTACAGTTGGGCAGCCATCACCAAAAATCAATTTAGAATATTTCTGTTATCCCTCAAAGATCCCCTTTGCCCATTGAGTCACTGCCCCTCCCCACCCCCAGTCCCAGGCAACCGCGGATCTCCTTTCTGTTTCTATGGACTTGCCATTTCTGGACATTTCCTATACATGGAATCATGGAGTATGTTAGTATTTGGTCATGAGTCTGGCTTCTGTCACTTCACATGATAGGTTTGAAGCTCCTCTATGTTGTGGATGTGTCAGTAGTTTGTTGCTGCTCATGATAAATAGCGTCCCATTGCATGGAGACATCTCACTTTGTTTATTCACATACCAGTCGATAGACATCTAGATGGTGTCCACCTTTAGACTCTTATGAAGACCTTCTCAATATTTAATAACTTGTCACGAAGAATTTCAAACATACAGTGAACCCCCGTGGATCCACCAACCGGCTTCAACCCGTAGCGTTGACATTGTATTTTGTTTCGTCCAGAGCCTTCCTGGACATCTGTCCTTTTGCTCCTTAACTTCTTCCTTGAAGCATGTAATTTTTAGTTCATTCTTAATAGGTAGTATAGTTGTAAGATTCTAAAATCAAATACGTAGTTAAAAAGATATACAGTGAAAAGTTTCACTCTGGAAAATTCTGTCTTCCATCTGCTCAGTTTTCACTCAGTGCTCTTCAACTATTCTTATTTTTATTATTTTTTAATCCTCACCTGAAACTATGTTTACTGATTTCAGAGAGAGAAGGGGGACGGGGAGAGAGAGAGAGAAATATCCATGTGAGAGAGGAGCATTCATTGGTTGCCTCCTGTATGTGCCCTGACTGGGGATCGAACCCACAACCTAAGTATGTGCCATGACTGAGAATCAAACCTGCAACCTTTTGGTATATAGGATGACTCTCAACCAACTGAGCTACCTGGCCAGGGCTCAACTACTTATTTTTATGTATTCTTCCAGAATGCATGTGTAAGAAAATATGAATCTATAGTCTTTGCCCACTTTTTACTTAAAAGGTCAGGATATTTATTATATATGTATAGTTTTGTTACTTGATTATTTTTCACTTAGCCATATAGCTTGGAAATCTTTCCAGATCAGGAGATGGATAGTTTCCCTATTCTTTTCATTTTTACAGCTTCCTATTGTTCCATTGTATGGATGTACCATAACTGACTCAACAAGCCGCCTCCTGGGGGGCATTTGGGCTGTTTCGAATTTTGCTGTTGCAGGCAGTGCCGTGGTCCATAAACTTGTACATACGTCATGTCTCACTTACAACAGAGTCCCTATGGGATACATTTCCTGCAAAGGAACGGCTGGGTCAGAGAGCGCACGCTTCGGGAGCATTTGCAGCTGTCACTGATCTTCCCTCTCTGGCAGCTGCACCGAGTGGGCCTCACCCGCCAGCGGTAGGTGTCGGTGCTCGATTTCTGCCGCCTCCCGATGCAGTGAGTCATCGGCTCATTCACTTTTACATAATAGCTCTGTTTTTGGGTCTTGCTTCCTTTCTCTTCTGATTTTGCTTTAGTGTACACATTTTTACGTGAAGAACTTTTGAATGGGTTTTTACCTACCCACCTTGAGTCCCTTTTGAGGCTTTTTTGTTAAGAAGCCTTTTGAGATATAATTTACATACCATAAAATTCACCCATTCAATATACAACCTTCAGTGATTTTTAGTCATTTCATCTCTAACCTTTAAACATTTTTTTTCTAATTACAGAATACCTTTTCAGTCCAAAAAACTTGGAAAAACAAAACACACCAAGAAAAATAATTGTAGTGCCATCATCTAAAAATATCCATTGTTAACATGTTTTTAAACAAAAATGATACTAAATGTATATACGGTGCTGAAGTTTGCTTTCATCATCCTCAGTTCTTCTAAGCCTCTCGCTTAATGTCTTCAGCCTGTAGGTCTGTTAGTCAACGTGGTCATCGTTAATGGTGACAGTAATAGCAACAATGGTGGGAGTACTCCCCACTTACTGTGAGCTTGTGTGCTAGGCAGTGCGTGTTGCACAATTTACTCAATCTCAGTTATTCCTTGAAACAATTTGGTGACATTGGTGCTATGCTCACCCCATTTTACAGCGAAAGAAACTGAGGCTCAGAGAGGTAAAGTCACCTGCCTAATGTTCAATAGGTAGCAAGTGAAGGAGCCAAGGCTCGAACTCTTGCCTGTGTGACTTCAAAACCTGTGGTCACAAAAATGCTTTGGATTAAAGACATTCAGGACTGGTTCAAAGAAATAGCCCCTTCCTGGGGAAGAGCCAGGAGGACACGGGGGTTACAGCCCCTCAAGAGCAACCTTGGGGCCTACCAACACCAGCCCCTCTGTCTGAGGTGGGGCTGCCTCAGGCCCTTCACTGGCATTTGCAGGGTTTTCTGGTAGTGTGTGGCCCCTCTGTGCCCCTGGGGGGCCCTCCCTGCATCCACCTGCAAGAAGGGAGTGGAGGGGGTGAAGGATGTGTTTGCAAAGTGGCTAACATCACAAGAGGCTGTGGGTACCCCTCTGGCACGAGTCATTTTACAGCTCTCCCAGCCCCAACCTGTTGTTGGGGATTATGAAACAATGGCAGAAACACTGAGCTCTGCACTTCGTGGATGCCCTCCTGTTCCCCTCTCCCACTGCCCACACCCCCCACCATGTTCCAGCCTCTCAGACACTTTGGGGTGCCTCCCCCAGCTTTACCCAAGCCAAGCAGCCAGCAGGAGTCTCAGGGCTGTTAGCTAGAACAGCAGGCTGGCTGCTTGGTTGCCATGGCAACAGCCGTTGTGAGTAAGTGGTCCTTGTGGCAGGAGACAAATTAATAAACCAAAATTGGGGGGCCCAGTGGGAAGATCTGGTAGAGGCTTTATTGGGTGTGTTCTGTGTTGCTGGGGTACAGGCCGGGGGTGCGACTGAGGAGGGCAGGAGGCTTTTGTCCTGCAGAGGTTTGTCTCCTGGGACGGGAGAGCTGCGTCCATGTCCTCAGCGACGCTGAGACTCAGCTGCAGACATCACCAAGGCCATGGCCTTGCACTTTTGCTCCCAGCTGTGATGTGTAAGAGCAGTCCTCCCTCTGAAAACAGCTGGAAGATCTGGACAAAACATTAAAAACATCTGTGTGAGGTCGAGACTGAGGCAGACAGGGCAGGTGTCTATCCCTAGGGACCCATTTTGGTGTGTGCGGTGGCCCTGGGGAAGCCATGTGCTGTTTCCTTGTCTCTGTGCCACAGTTAAAATCGTGAAATCCTAGACAGAGTAGTTTATGTTTGCTGTACTGGCCCTCTCCTTCCATTCTTCCTTGATCCACTCCAAGCAGGCTTTTGTCCCTACTGTTTCTCTTAAATGCTGCTCTCGAGGTCACCAATGACCTCATGGGGCTGGATTTCCTTGTTACCTCTCAGTCCTCATTCTTCTTTTCTATGAGCTGCTTTTGACAGTCAGTCACTCTCTCGTTTTCCTGTCACTCCTGGTTTCTGAGAGTCCGCATGAGGCCAGCCATGTCCTCCACTTCTGTGTACTGGGTTTCCTCCTCCCTGATGCTTACACTTTGGAAGGCCCGGAGATCAGGGCTTGATTATCTTTTTGTTCTCTCTTCACTCACTCCCTAAGGGATCTCACCTCCACACTTAGGTCCCTGGGGAACAGGCTCTGGGGCAGAGACTTGCATGCAGCTGGTTCACTGAGCGGGCCTTGGGATGAACACCTATCAGGGAGTAAGGGATGTGGAGGGAGAAGGAGAACTGTGATGCTCTTGCAGCAAAGGTTTCAGCCAACGGGGCTGGAATCTGGGGAATGCCAGGCACTGCACTCTGCAGGAATTAGCTCATCAAATACCCATAAAGCCCATGTGGAGGAGGTTCTGTCATTGTCCTCATTTTGCAGGTATGGAGGTTGAGGCGAGGTGAAGTTATCCAGCTTGGGCACTGTAAGGAGTTGGGTGGGACTCAGACCCACTCTGGCTGCCTCCCAGAACCCTAGGCTCACTTTTGCTTTGTAGAGCTTCTAAGAAGCATGTTGAGTCAACTCTTGGGCCAGGTCCCGTGGAGGCCCTGCCAGGGTCTGCAGGTCTGCCAGTGACTACCCTCCCTACTGGCACCCTAGAATGCACCCTGCAGGGCTCCTCCAGCCTGTCCCCAGGGCCCCCCTCCCTCCTGAAGAGAAGGGACACATCCCTCCAGAGGTCTGGGGCAGGGGACCGAGGTCCCGCAAAGCTGTGGGGTTCTCTTTTATTTAAAGATGCACGCAAAGTTCGAACCTGCCTCTTGTTTAATGGAAAAATAATGTCCAATCTTCAAACCAAAGGAAGATGCACAATGATCATCTCATGTCTGCATATCCCTGAATAGATTACCCCATATTCTCGATGTTCACAGGCTCGCCTTTGAGAAGCACAGACCTAGTCCTTCATCTTATAGATTTGGGGACTGAGAATGAGGACAGGTTGAGCAGATTCTCCCTCCCCACCATGTGGGCCTGGGGCAACTCCCCCCACCTTCCATCCTCCTTTCCTTTCCTCCCTTATCTCCAGGCGCCCTGGCTGCCTGCCGGAACTCCAGCTTCAGTGTGCGCCAGAACAGCCAGGCCGGGGTTGGGGTGGTGGAAGGTGGTGCCGGAGAGGCCGTCCCTGGATTCCTTCTCTGTCTCCTCTAAAGACACCAAGGTGGCCAGGGTTCAGTGTCTGATAGAGCTATTCTCAGGTGAGAAAATAATTCAGACAGCCCTGGAGGCAAGATGAAAGGAAGAGGACCCAGAGAGCCAGGCCTCTCTTTTCTCAGTCCCCAAGTGACTGTTTTCAGGGAGGGACATTTGTGGCGCTGCCATTTGCCACAAATTTACAAAAAAAAAAAGTCAGTGCCAAAATAAGCAAATCTCCAGCCTTTGGGGTGAACCCCTCTGCCCTCCTGAGGAGCTTTTATATTTAAAGTATATGTGCGTGAGCCACACACACAAGCACACCTGCACACACACACATACATACGTACGTCCCAATACAAACAAACATGCCCATGTACATGCATGAGCACACCCATGCTATCTACGAGCAGGCCCATGCACACATGCAAGTGCAACCATGTACTTGTACAAGCACACAGACCCAGAACTAGAAACCCTGACCGAGTCAGGCCTGGAGTGAAGCAGCCATTCTCAACCTTGCTGTCCCTGGCGCCGCAGCAAGTGATGCTGCTCTTACTGCCAGGGCCACCTCCAAGAGCTGCTGTTTCGCCAGGGAGCGAGGTGACGTTCTCTGATCTCTGGGAAAACTATTTTTGCTTTTGCCTGCCCAGAGCCCCGCATGGTATCTGAAGCCTTTGGGGGAATGACCATTGGAGCATCTGCAGGATTTTCACTGCATCCACCGAGGGGCTGGAGGGATAGGGGTGGGTTGGCTTTAGATGTGACCTCCTGAGTTTCACTGACTTTTGAAGGGATGGGAGTCAGTTTGGGCCCACGGGAGGAGGGCTGAGGACAGGGCCATTGGTGGGTGGTGGGAGTTGGAGGTGGGGGAGGGGTACTCGTTCAGTGTGGAGTCCCTGAACTGCCCAGTGGCAGAGGCCAAGGGCACTAGTCCACTTCTGACAAGGCCTGCTAACATGAGGGGCAGAACCAAGAATTAAAGCCCCTGTTCACTTAAAACGCTTATTAGGTTTTTAAAAATCACAAAAGTGGCACATGTCTGTTTTGTTTTTTTTTAAGATTTTATTTATTTATTTTTAGACAGAAGGGAATGGAGGGAGAAAGAGATGAGGAGAAACGCCAATGTGTGGTTGCATCTCACATGGTCCCCCTGGGGATCTGGCCTGCAACCCAGGCATGTGCCCTGACTGGGAATTGAACCAGCGACCCTTTGGTTCGCAGCCTGCGTTCAATCCACTGAGCTACACCAGCCAGGGCAGCACATGTTTGTTTGAAAAAGCACAATAGTACAGAGAAGTAATTTCTATTTTTCTTATTTTTTATTTCTGTTTGCTGCCACAGAGAAAGAATTTCTAAAGAAAAAGCAAACTCTCTCTCTTCCCATCCTGTCTCCCCACCCCACTCCAATCCTATCTCCCTGAGCTAAACCTGAACAGCCTACCATGGAATTTTGTGTTCTTTTTTCTATCATCATAGAAATGCATGTATACGTGTGTAGCTAGCTAGCTCTCTCTATCTTGCCCTCTCTTTACGCAGAAAAGGGAATCGAACCTTATAAATGATTCCTGAACTTGCTTTTTCCTTTAAATATCGGGGACATCTCTCCAAGACAGTATGCTTAGCTCAACCCCCTTCTGTAGAAAGGCCCTAGGACAGTTCATTTAAACAGTCCCCACTGGTGGGCATTCAGTGTGTTTCAGGTCTTGGCCAACGCACACCATGCTGAGATGAACACTCAGATACCGGACTTCACATGCTCATGCTTTCTTTCTGTTGTGTAGAGCATCTGAACTGGGATTACTGGTTAAAACTGTGTATCTTAAATTTAAACCTACCTTGCCAATTTTTTTTCCCCAAGGTGGTGGAAATGAATACTTCTGCTAGCCCCGTTTCCTGCATCCTTACCAGCAGTGGATGTTATTATTCTTTTTTCATTTTTGCCCATCTGGTAGATTTTCTACCTATCAGTTGTTTGGTATATTCATTGGAAATTTGCTTCTATTCTTTAATAAACTGTCCATATCCTTTTCCCATTTATTATTTCGATCCTTTGTCTTTTTCATGTCAGCTTGGGGGAGTCAGCATATTTCAAGGATTAACTTTTTATCTCTCAAACATGGTATAAATATTGAGTTATTAAATAATAGGACATTATTTGTCTTTTGAATTTGTTCATAGTATTTCTGCTGTAGGAAAATTCTTAATTTTTGGATAATCCAGTTTATCTACTTTTTTCTTTCTTTTTTTTTTTAATTTTGAGAGTACATTTATTAAAGCTGAGGACAGCGAAACAAGAAAGGGCCTAGGACAGAAGAAGCAACAGGACAGAGACTTGTCAGGGCTGCTTTGGCTCTCTAGAAATGTTACAGGAAAGAAGTGAGCCAAGGTGGGGCTGCTGTCAACTCTGGAGAGTCAGGAAAGGGGGTCTTGGACAGGTTCGGGGGTTAGGCTGGCATGAGCTACCGCTGCCCATTTCTCCCCCAGTTGCAAGTCTCCTGGGGACCCTTAGGGTTCAGGAGATTCGTGCCTGTGGGGGATGAAAAGGGGGAAGGGAAAGGCACATGTGTGCTCCCTGGAGGGAGGGAGTGCCTTCTACTTTTAATGACTATGGGCTTCCTGCCTGCTTTAAGGGTCTTCCTCACTGTCTGGTTATTCAGCTAAGGTTTATTAAATATTTTTATTGATTTTTATATTTATATTTTAAATTGATCTGGAATTTAGTGTCTGTCATGAAGTAAGGGCCTCATTTTGTTTTATTCCATATAAATAGCCATTTATGTCAACACCATGCCAAACTGTCTTTTCCTCACTGAAGTAGAATGCCAATTGGTCATACACCGAGTTCTTGTATTATTTCTAGGTTATATTCTGTTCCACGATCTGTTTTTCTTACGCTCAGCCAGTACCACATTGTTTTTGAGTATTGTGAGAGTTAGTTGTAATAATTAGCAAGGCAAGTCTCTTCTTCCATTGTTTTCGCTTTCTTTGGGGAGTCGGGGTGTAGAGGGGATGAGAGAGGCAGGGCTCTTTTCAGATGTTTGTTCTTCCAAATGAACTTTAAAAATCTACTTTGTTAAGATGAAAGCAAAGGGAGAGAAAATGAGAGTTGCTCCCTCTGGAAGGGCAGTCAGTCCGTGGTGGTGAGGGCAGAAGCCCGGCTCCTGCCCTGCAGGGACTGGTTCAGGCGCTTACTGACCTTGTGACCCTCTGAGTACCTGGCAGTGAGGTGGACAAGGTGAAGGCAGCTTTAGTCTCAGCTTTAGTCTCAGCGTAGAACTTTCTCTTTGCAGAATATTGTGGTGGTTTCCCCTTGAAAAAAGACACAAATTCCTATTAGGCTTCTAGGGTTTGGTAATGATGTTTTGGTTTAAAACATGTAATGGATCAGAGGTAACTTTGTGTTGACTGACATACTTCAAAAAACACCCTGTACGTGCCTCTTTGGGTATGGAGGTACGCTTTGCTTGTTTGTTTGTTTTTAAGAAATACCAAGAGGTAGAGTTGCTGGACAGGAGGGTGTGCCCATGTAACATCCCAGGAGCTACCGTCAAACCGCCCGGCCCTCTGTGGGGCTGCCCTCCCAGGCTCTCGGCATCTCCCTCACCCTGTCACTGGCCCCTGCGTGGTTCTCAGTGGTAAGTGAGGGTGGCTCAGGCGCAGCTGTTTGAGAGAGCTATTAAAGGGAGCGGATGACCAGCGAGGAGTTGACACAGTGCTCCTGTAGCCCACCCCCACACCCCTGCCCCATGCAGCCATCCCCACGGCACACATCCTACGAAGTAGGAGGTACTGGCCTTGGATTTCCCTCTGGTTCTTTGTCCTGTTCATGGAAACCTCCCAAGTCTAATGTTTTTCAGCAGTACTTTGTGTGCAAGAAATTCTTCCTTGGCATCATCTTCCCTCTCTCACACACTCACATACACACTCACACACTCACACACTGCTTTAGAAGTGCGTGCTTTGTGGCAGTGCCCTGGGAGTGCAGAGCTGGATTCCATCCCTGGCTTTGTCCCTTTTTAAGAAATCTATATTTAACCAGTTTGGCCCTAAAAGGAATTAGCTAAGTCAGGGCTCCAGGGAGTGCCAAAGGCTTGGGATTGCACCAGGGGTTCTGAATCTGGAGTCCCAGAGTGGACGTCGGGTAGTGTGTGAACCTCCGAAACTGCTTGCGGCAGCGTGTGGGCTTAGGGGTGATGTTTTTAAGTGGGTCTCAGAGCAGGTGTGTGACCACTGACCCCCCCAAAAGGTTAAGAACCACTGCCACAAGGACAGAGCAAGTAGCTACTTCAAAAGTAGGCAGAGTAAAGGAATGGCATTCTAGAATCTAGGGAGGGGCTCTAAACAAGAAGGGATGGAGGGGAACTATGCGAACTTTTGTGTGGCGGCACCTGCTGACACTAGGACACAGAGATTGCACGGGGTCCCCCAGGGGCTCACGACTTCCAAATTTAAGAATCACAGATATGGAGACTTAATGATGTTAAGGTATTAATGTCCTCTGAGAGGGAAGATATTTCTAATGGTGATTTTTTTCAGGATATAAATGCATTGATTTCATGGTAGGAAGTCTGAAAAATCTTCTGGAAATCTCCTAAAAATCACATATCATCCCAACATCCAGAGATAATAACTGTTTAAAAAAAGTTTTATTCAGCCCTGGCTGGTGTGGCTCAGTGGATTGAGCGTGGGCTGGGAACCAGAGGGTCCCGGTTCGATTCCCAGTCGGGGCACATGCCTGGGTTGCGGGCCAGGTCCCCATGGGGGCCATGTGGGAGGCAGCCATACATTGCTGTTTCTCTCCCTCTCTCCCTCCCTTCCCCTCTCTCTAAAAAATAAAAAATAAATTAAAAAAAAAAGTTTTATTCAGAGTGTTTGGTATCTGTCTGTCTGTCTCTCTCACTCTCTCCCTCCATATATGTGCGTGTATGTATAAGCAAACGTGGAATCATACTGATTTTTAACACGATTTTTCTACTTATTATTTTATGAGCACTGTCTCCTGTTGTTTCCTAAAACTGTCTTATACTGTTTTACGTGATTTCAACCAAATGTCACATAGAAGCCTAAAATATGAAGCAGATGAAAGATGAGAAGTTCTAGCTGAAGCACAGGCCAGGAGGGCGGGCACAGGGAGAGAAGGAACGCAGTTTGAAAGCTGCTGCTCTAAAAACATGAGTTTTAATGGCAACGTAGTATTCTATTATATGGATGTGTAGGGTCAGATTTAGCAAATAAAAGTATAAGATGTCCAGAGGCCCGGCTGGTGTAGCTCAGTGTATTGAACGCAAGCTGGGAACCAAGAGGTCCCGGTTTGATTCCTAGTCGGGGCACATGCCTGGGTTGCAGGCCAGGTCCCCAGTGAGGGCCATGTGAGAGGCAACCATGCATTGCTCTTTCTCCCTCCCTTCTCCTCTCTCTAAAAATAAATAAATAAAATCTTAAAAAAAAAAAAAAGATGTCCAGGTAAATTAGAATTTCAGATAAACAATGAATAACTTTTTAAATCTGACTATATTCCTATTTGAATTTTAGATAAGCAATAAACAGTTGTTTGTAGCCTAAGTGTATTGCATTCATTATGTGAGACAGGCTAAAAAGTCATTTGTTGTTTATCTGAAATTCTGACTTAACTGGGCATCCTCTATTTTACATGGCAACCTTATGATATGTCCTAGTTCACCTAGCCAAGCTTTCATTGTTGGACAATTAAATTGTTTCCTATGTTTTATTGGCATGAAAAATATGGAGGGGTATATCTTTGCATGCACATCTTCATGTACTTATTATTTTAAAACATCCTAGAATTATAATTGCTAGACCGAAGGCTGTAAACATTTTCAAGACTTTTGAATTATTTGCCAATTTGTTTTCCACAAAGGAGTCTATTCTCAAGAGCTGTGTATGTGAGTGCTTGTTTTGGGAGGAGTTAAACACGTATCGGTCCATTATCAGCGGTTTACATTGGTTTGTCTTGCTGCCCTGGTGAGACCCTGAGACGTGAAGCTTCAAGGCTGGCCAGTTCGATCGTGGGGTTCAGGGTGGCCAACGGGGCTGGTCAGCCCAACAGTATCAGGTTGCTTGGGGTCAGGGGTCAGGGCTGCTGAGACAGAGTAGAAATGTGTGAGACCATCATGGAGAAGAGGCCACAGTGACAGATCACACCCAGGAGAAGTAAAAATAAGCTGTGAGGAGCTGGGCTCATTGTGAAACATTGTTTTTAGTGAGCGGCCTGTGTTCCGTAAAGACAGCCATTCCAAGCAGGGTTGAGAAGTCTCACAGGGTTTCTTTTTTCCACTTAAAAAAATAAAAATGACATAAATATAGTAATAACCAAAAGGATGGAAAATCACCCATAATCTCTCCATCCTGACAAATCTCTGTTTTTATTTTTCAGTATGCCTTCCTTCCTGTCGCAGCCCACAATTTTTACATATCTGCAATCACGGAGTGTATGTAATTTTGGTCCTGCTCTTTCCTCCCATTATTGAGCAAGTATTTTTCTGTGCGGCTACAGAGCTTTCATAGCTGCTATTGTGTTATTTTTTCTCAATTTCACAGGTAGTAATTATTCATTAAGACAAATTAGAACATCCACATAAACAAAAAATGGAATCACAATGCACATATTAATTTGTAGCCTGCCTTTTTTCACCGAAATGTAGATGGTGAATATCTTTCCTTGTATAACAGAATGTATTTCTGCATCTTCAGAAATAATTGCAATGTGTTGTATTGAAGGCGTGTACCATAATTCATTGACCGAGTTCCCTATTACTGGAAATCTAAGGGTTTTTCCCTCCACAATCTTTTGCTATTATAAATGGAATCCAATTTTAATCATTTCCTTAGGACAGATTTCTGAAATTGAATCATAGGTACACATCTTTTTCAGACTCAAGATACATACTGGTCAATTTGCCTCTAGAAGATTTATACCAGGTTATGCTCCCTCTAATGACACGTAAGAGTATACTTATTTCCCCACAGCCTATATCAATTATTGTAAATGGTTGCCAAATATTCTTTTCAGCTGATGGAACATAATTTACTTATTTGTTCCTCTACTGTTGACATTTGGATTGTTTTCAAATTTCCAGTCTTATAAATAGTATTGTCACCAACATCTTGGTGCCTAATAATTGTCCATAATTAGTTATACGATTAAAATAGGAATCCTAAACAAGAAGGCATATTTACACAGGCCACTCCCTCCTTCCAAAGGTTATATTTAACTCTTCTGGTCCTGACTGGTGTGGCTCAGTGGGCTGGGTGTCGTCCCACAAACAGAAAGGTCACCGGTCAGGGCACATGCCTAGGTTGTGGGCCAGGTCCCCTGTTGGGGGGGTGCGGGAGACAACCGATCAATGTTTCTCTCCCTCTCGTTCTCTCACCCTTCCCCTCTCTCTGAAAATAAATAAATAAATAATATTTTTAAAAAAATTTAACCCTTCTTGGTACACGGAAGATTGGGGCCTCAGTTGGCACCCTCCCTGGGGTCGGAGAAGGTAATGGACAGAACGAAACAGGAAAGGCCATGTGTCAAAAGATGCAGCGCTGAAAATGTGCTGCCAGACAGTTTCCCAAAAGGGCACTAATATAATTACCATTCTAGTGGCTTAAAAAACAATTTAATGTAATATTCAAAGGTATTAGTCAAAGAAGAAAAGCACTAGCCACCATTAACCCATGATAATGTCATACCCCACAAAGAACTGTGCCAATGAAACGTCCATGTCTGTCCCTCCTAGGCTGAAAGCCAGCATGCCCGTCTGCCCAGCGCATGCACTTGGTGGGAGCCATCAATGGGGCTCCCAGGTTACCCTGTTTCTTGCAGTTCCCCTATTCTAGAGATCCTTCGTATTCCTACCTCCTGTCCACATCTCAAGACCCAGAGGGAGGAAGTACCATTTTGATCACGATCAGAGCTGTTCCTCCAGTTCCTGTGGAACCAGGGTCTCTGGGGCACAATGTCTGCACCTTGTTGATGTGACAAACACCCCGAGCACCTACTGTGTGCCAAGCACAGTGGTGGGTCACTTAGGAAGATGCGCTTGGGGGGCCCTCCATGATCCACAATAAATGCATCCTGAAGACTGATGGAGTGAATGGGTGTTGTCACAGATCATTTAATGTTCAAGGTGGAAGAGGCCTCAGAGATCATCCTGCTCAACCCCCTCCTTTTATATAATCATTTAGTGAGGGCTCCCATGGGCCAGATGCGATGATTTCATTTAATACGCGACACCCTTGGGCAGTAAGTATCATGTCCTTCTGTAGCTATGGAAACTGCTGCCCACAGAGGTTAACTCAGGTGCTGCAGAATGGTTTGTGGGCCAGCCTGACAGTCCTTTTCAACATTCCTTGGCCTGCCTGTCCCTGTCAACCAAGTTATTCGGTTAAGCACTTGACACCAGGGGCTGCAGAAATGGTTTTAAAAAAAGCTTCAAATGATCAAAACAGGGAAAAAATGCACCAATTGCTAGTATGCCTGAGTACCAGCCTCTTCAGGGTGTTCTTCCGTGGTTGGTGCCTACAGTCCATGTAAGGTTAGCCCTTGATCAGGGTTTGCTTATTAGTCCCAACCCCCAACTCTATTTTCAGTTGTCAGGTCTGTGCTTTGGGGAGAAATCACATTGGCATCCAAGCATCACCTAAACAGGATTCGCTTGCAACAGCACTCCCCACCTCCACACTGGGGCTCAGCCCCCCTGCACTGCTTCACTCCTCCTCCACTCTGAAGGGGAGTAGAACATGCCACCCCCAAATATGCCACTTTGGTATATTGATTATTTGGAGCTGTAGGCACTGGAACAACAGCAAATGTGGAGAGAGTCTTTCTCTGAACTCCCTCGTCTGCCTAAAGACAGATCCTCCGAAAGGAACTCACTGGTCATTAAGTCCCCTCCCCAGAGTTTCATCAGCCAGGGAAGAGTGACCCTTACCACAGGAGAGGAAACTAGGAGTTGGCACCACACCCAGATGCTTCGTCAGAAACTGTCATACCTCCCATCTATTCTCAGAGCCCATCCATCTTTCCTAAAAACCACTTACTCTCCCCGAGAGACCTGCATCGCTCTCCCCTTTCCCTATTAAGATGGTATTTAATCCTGACTTCTAAGCCACCTCGGGGAATTACTTATTTTCCCCAATATCTCCCATTATACATGCAGTATACATATTAATAAACTTCTGTTTTTCTCTTGTTAATCTGTCTCTTATTACAGAGGTCTAAGCCAAGAACTCAGAAGGGTAGAGGGAAAATTATTTTCCTCCCTGGCAACTTCCCTTCCATTCCTCTCCATCAGAAATAGCCTGCTCCTGGCTGACACTTCTGCCCCCAAATGTTATAGCTGAGGAAGGGCTTACTCTTCCTCAATTTATTTATCCCTGAGATTCACGCTGATGATGACAATAGATAGCTCAACTTTTTTATCTTAGGTAGAGAATTAAGGTTCATCTGTTTTTTAAAAATATTTTTTATAAAAGATTAATGCTTATAGCCCTGGCTGGTGTAGCTCAGTGGACTGAGCGTGGGCTGGGAACCAAAGGGTCGCCGGTTTGATTCCCAGTTGGGGCACATGCCTGGGTTGCAGGCCAGGTCCCCAGTGAGGGCCATGTGAGAGGCAACCATACATTGATATTTTTCTCCCTCTCTTTCTCCCTCCCTTCCTCTCTCTCTAAAAATAAATAAATAAAATCTTAAAAAAAAAGTAATGCTTATTAATTAAAACATCAGACTTGTGTAAAATAAAAGGTAAAATTCTTCATTCTTCCTCTTCACTCCCATGCCAGTTTCTGGAGATGACCACTGTTTAGCAGTTTGCCATGTATTTTTCCACATATTGTCTATGCATTTAAATATGCATGTATTTATGAACTGCTTGTACAAAATGAGTAATACTATGTGTACATAACTATTTCTTCTAACATTGTTTAGAATTCTACTGTAAGGATAAACTGTAATTTATTTAACTAGACCTCTACTGCTAGTTGGTCATTTATTTCCAGCATTTTGGATAAATACCACTGTAATTAATATACTTGTACATTTATGTACTCAGGTGAGCTTAATTACAGCATTAGTGCCTGGACATGTAAGACGATCATATGAGGTGCATACCAGCACCATCCCAAGAAAACCAGGTGTATGTTCACCTAAAAACAGAGCTGTTACTGCATCAAAAAGTAGCATTTAAAACTCTGACGTCATCAGACAGCCTTGGTCGTACCAACATGTAGTCCGCCGACATACAAGAACTCTGATTTTGTCCAACTTTAAAAGTACTGATACTCATACTTACTATCCTCATAATTGTTCTTGAATATGCCAGAGAAATTGTGTTTTTTAAAATTTGTATTTATTTAAGAATCAACAAGGTTGAACAGCTTTCATTTATTATTGGTCTTCTGTATTTCATATTTTTACAAATTACTTGTTTATGCCCTTTATGTCCACATTTTAAAAAATTATTGGTACTTTTCCTATTGATTTGTAAGAGCTCTTTGCATATTAAAGAAGTTAGTCCTTTGTTGGCATATATTTGGCTAATATTTTTTACCCAGGGTGATGTTTTTATTTTGACTTTGGGTGTTTTTAGCCTTAAAAAGTTTTAAGTCTTTATATGTAGGGTTTTTTAAAAAAGATTTTATTTATTTATCTTTAGAGAGAGGGGAAGGGAGGGAGACAGAGAGGGAGAGAAACATCCATGTGTGGTTGCCTCTCACATGGACCCCACTGGGGACCTGGCCTGCAACCCAGGCATGTGCCCTGACTAGGAATCAAACTGGTGATCCTTTGGTTCACAACCCGCGCTCAATCCACTGAGCTACATCAGCCAGGGCTATATGTAGGTTTTTTACATGACATTTGGATTTTGCATCCAAGATTGTAAAAAAATAACTGATTTTTTCTTTATACTTTTTAAATTTTTTAAATTTTTATTTATTTATTTTAAAGGCTTATTTTATTTATTTATTTATTTATTTTTAGAGAAAGGGGAAGGGAGAGAGAAACAGAGGGAGAGAAACATCAATGTGTGGTTGCCTCTCACATGGCCCTCACTGGGGACCTGGCCCACAACCCAGACATGTGCCTCAAACGGGAATCGAACCAGTGATCCTTTGGTTCGCAGCCTGCACTCAATCCACTGAGCTACACCAACCAGGGCAATTTTTTGAATTTTTAAAAATTTAGAGCCACCTAAAATTTATTTTGGTTTAAAAAATAAATTCAGCTTTATTCATTTCACATTGGCTAGTCACTTTATAAACAATTTCTATTTTTTGATTTTGAGAGAGAGACAGAGAGAAACATCGATTTGTTGTTTCACTTAATGATGCATTCAATGGTTGCTTCTTGTATGTGCTCTGACCGGGGATTGAACCTGCCACCTTGGCATATCAGGAGCAACACTCCAACCAACTGAGCTACCCGGACAGAGAATGATGTTTTCATAACATCATTCACGTCTCTCCCATGCCCCTGCCATCTGAAGTACAACTATATCTTATGCCAACTCTCCATTTGTACTAGTCTCTATTTCTGACCTCTCCTCTTTATTGCTCTATTTGGCCATATACCAGTAGTATCGTGCCATATAAAATCTTCAGTCTTTTATGTCTTAATATCTGGTAAGTTTAGTTCCCTATTTTTTTTTTCAGATTTTTTCCTCCTGATTGTTCACTGGTGTTCAAACTGTTTCAGTGGAACCCTCCCCCACCCCACCCCCACCCCCTCCACAGTTGTTATTTTATCAGGATTGCATTAAATTTATAGATGAAGTCAGGGAGGACTTTATCTTATTTGAAGAACATATGTAATATTTTATATATGAAGAACACATATAATAAATGGTTTATTTAGATTATATTACAAGCACGACGTGGTCATTGTGTTGTTGCTCATCAGCAGTTATGGTTCAGTGCACTGTGCAAAACCTGCAGTGGCTGTGGTACATAACACCGCATTTCCACTGAGGCCAGCACGTGCACCTTCGGTGCGCCGTGAGTGGATGATCAGTGTCTCTGATTTCCCATTGAGTAAAACTGCATGTGTAGCACATCCCAGAAGTAATCAAAAGGCTCTATCTATTGAAAATGTTGGTATTATTCCTGCTTCCAGATTTTATGGCCAATTTTTATGTTGTACCTGGATAGAATGCTGGGCTGCAGGGAGAGTGCCAGTCAAGGGGCATGGTCCCTCTTGAGGGGACAAGTTGTGCCTGCCCCAGAGGTGGCCCTCTAAGAAAGTTACATGAGGCAGGTTGCTTTTTTCCAATTCTCCTACCCCTTCTCTCTCTTTTCTTTTTCTTAAACTGATTTTAAAAGTCACCTCTGTTGTGCTCTCTCCTATCGGAGGATTGAACCTGTTTGATTATTAGTCATGAACTTTAGTAGGTAAAGTACTTCTATACTTGACCCACAATGCCGATAAGGTACTGCATCGGCTACTACCCTGATTTAGCTCTTTGTTTGAAAAGTGTTATAAACTGAGGTGCCCAGCCCCTGATCGGGGTCTTGCTGAGTTCTAATGGGTTGAATTTCATCCTGACCCAGCTGGTCCTGCCCTCAGTGGGTGAGGTGGGAGGCTATCGCCACCCTTGAAATAATCATACTATGTGTGTTCTACGTGTTACGCGGCCCGTTATTCTTTTTATTTTTCCAGTTAATATCTGACAGGGTCAAGTTCAATAGATTCTGAAGTGAAACACCTGAAGTGCAATGCTAGTGTACAAATGTTGACATATCAGAGTCACATGACTAGACCAGAACGGGGAGTGACCTTGAGTTGGCCAGGAGGGTGGTGCCGTGGCCTGGGGAGCCCTGGGGACATCCTGCCTTGGCAGTTTGTCCCGCTGGCTTCTTTTCTCGTAGCTGTCCAGTGTGGCAGTGTAGTTTGAGGGGGTGGAACCAACAAATAGACAAGAACCTGAACGGGAATCGGCTTTGTTTCCCCTTCTCTGTGATTGTAACAAAGGCCGTCAGGGCCCTGAGGGTATCCCTGGCTGGGGAGACCAGGGAGGGCCCAGGCTGGCCCAGAAAATCCTGGTTGCGGGCTTTTTTTTTTAGTCTGAGTAATACAAATTCTTGTACTTTTCATTTTTTCCATAGTCTTCCTAGCCATGAGCCGAGTCATGCCCATGTCAGGCCAAGAGATGACAGCACTGGGCAGGTCCCCATCTGAGGCACGAACCGATGCTCTGAGGCCTGAGCCCAGGAGGGAGGCAGCCTCCAGGCTGCGCTTGTCAGACCTGGTTGTTTTCTGGGTGCCAGAGTCCAGCTTCCTTTGGAGCCGAGAGACTCCATTGGAAGGAGGGCAGGTGTCCGGCACACGTGGGCGCTGCAGTCATCTGAAGGCACATAGAGGAAACTCAGGCTACGCAGCTGGACAGCCCAGCCACTCAGCAGCTGTGTGACCTTCGGCGTGTTGTTTCATCTCTCTGGGCCTCCGTTTCACCCCTGTAAAGTGAGAATAAGAGCATCTATTTGGCAGGGCTGCTTGGTGTTAGACATAAGCATCTAGCCTAGCACCCCGCTTCCCATCAAGCTGGGTGAGGATCGTTGCAGGTCCTCAACAAGCAGTCAGCGCCGGCTCATTTCCCTAGAAAAGGCCTAATCTTTCCTCCTGCTCTGCAGAGGCGTGGTTGGCAGGCTAAGGCAAGGTTCTGTTACCCTTCACAGACTGAGAAATGCTCTACTCCAGCTGCATAAGCTGATAAGCACATAGAAACTGAGCTGCCACATCACATATCCCTAGCGTGGACCAACCTTAGAGTACCTCTGTCCCTTGTTGGCCTCTGGGCTGGGCAGAACGTAGGAACTGAGACCCGGGAATCTTGATTTGACCTGGAATCCCCTTGGATCTGAGCAGAGACCATCTGGAACAATGAGGCTGATGCCTTGTCCCAGCCTTGGATAGAGGACCCTGTTTGGCTGAGATCCCTAAGGGAGTGGGCAGTGCACCCCGCTCTTCCTGGTGAGACCACCTGTGCCATGAAACTGTGAAGTCATCAGCATTCCTGGAAAAGTCAGGTCATTGTGGGAAATGTAACTGGAAGCCCAAGGTGAACTTCCCAGGCAGCCCCTACCCTGCACTCCTGAGTATGTTATTGAACTAGAGCCTCCCTGGGCCTGTGGGAATAGGTGGAGCAAGGTGGTGGTTTCCATAGCAGCCGTGGAAACTCTAGCTGAGTTGCAGCCGGCTCCACTAATGGGGAAGCTCCCGGTCAGTACAAATGGAGGCCGGACATCAGACTCACGGTGAGGGTCCTTGGGAAGGAAATCAGGGGAGACTAATGACTAAGGCCCTGTGATTTCACCGGCCCATGGCCAGCAGCTGCTCACCATCCTGCACCTGTATAAAGCAGCAGCTTGGCCTTGGGAACACGCTGGAACCTCCTGAGAGCATGAAGAGCTCCTGGGGCTTGTGTCCCACCTCCAGAGATCCTGATTTAATCGGTCTCGGGAAAAACCTGGACATCAGAATTTTAAAAGTCTTCCCAGATGATTCTAATGTGTGGCCAAGGTGGGGAACCACTGGTAAAAGGCAGGCAAGCTAATAATCATTAATAATTAAAAGGGGGCCCGGCTGGTGTAGCTCAGTGGATTGAGCGCGGGCTGGGAACCAGAGGGTCCTGGTTCAATTCCCGGTCGGGACACATGCCTGGGTTGCAGGCTGGGTCCCCAGTAAGGGCCATGTGAGAGGCAAGCATACATTGCTCTTTCTCCCTTCTCCTCTCTCTAAAAATAAATAAATAAAATCTTTTAAAAAAATAATTAAAAGGGGGTAGGAGAGGTAGGAGAGGATAAAGGGGGATAAATGGTGATGGAAGGAGACTTGACCTGGGATGGTAAACACACAATATATAGATGATGTATTATAGAACTGTACACCTGAAACATATAATGTCGTTAACCAATGTCACCCCAAGAAGTTCAATACATAAGAAAAAAATTAATAATTATAATTTATGTGCCAGATACTGTGCCAAGCTCATTATCTACATTATCTCCTTTAATCTTCCCCAGAACCCTCACTTCTCCAGATGAAGAAGCATGCTCAGAAAGGGCAAGAGAGCAGTGAGCACTGGTATTCAGGCTGTCGGATTCCAAAGCCCAGGCCGGGAGCCCCTTAATAACTGCCTCAGAAGCAATGTGAAAAGGAAGATGGGGACGTGTCTGGGGCAGGCCCCTCAGGCACCCATGATAGCCTCAGTGCGTTTCCCCTGCACCCAAGCTGAGGTCCCAGGCCTTGTGCCACCCCAACATGTAGGTAGGAGGAACATGGGCGGGCTGGTGGGGCTGGCTATTTCCCCAGAGCCTATTGACTGATGGGGAGGCCCTGCGAGACCTGCCTGTTCATTTTGGAGAGGTGTAACCTGAGACTTTGTGCTCAGAGAGATGGTGAATTATGTGCTTAGTTTCCTAGCTCTTGTAATGAATGGCAGTCTTTCAACTTGGGACACAGCCTCAGACAAGATTTCAGTCCCCGGGGGATGGTGGGGAATCACGTTTTGTTCACCAGGTGTTTTGGGTTTAAAGCAGACTCAAGAAAAAAGTTAGGAGGCATCCATAAAATAGGACCAGAACCTTTTTATTTGCAGTTCCATTGAAATTTAGCGAAAGGCAAACCCAGCAGGTACCTGTTTTACTGGCAGTAAAAGGAAATTGGACAGCAGTTATTTAAAAGGAGCCCGAGTTTTTTAAACCTAAAATCGAGGGGTATGTGTATGTTTTAAAAGAAAGTTTACAAGGCTTGGGGATTTGGGTTGAACGGTTTTTGATGAAGATGACATGGAAAATATTTTCCTTTCTCATTTTAAACCTTCCCCTTTGCTGCTTGTTTTCTAAATTTAGAAGTCAGGAAAAAAATTATGCAAATCTACCTAGAAAAACCATCAAGCAAGTCAGGCAAGTTTCGAAGTTTAATTGAAGTGATGGACTGAAAATAAAACTCTCCAAGATGAGAGATAATTCAGTTCTTCCCTGTTATAGAGCAGAGGCATTATTTCAGCTTAAGCCATTTCAGATGTGATTGACCTTATTGCACACGGAAGTGCTGGCTTCGGCACTTCCCCAAAGAACAAAGCCTGGAGAGGGGACAGCTGCCTAAATGTCAGCCAAGAACGCTTGGCAAGAGGCTGGAGGGCAATGGGAGTTTCACCAGGTTGTCACTCCTCGTCTCCCCAGCCTTGTTACTGGCTGTGGCAAATCAAGGGCCTCTTAAGCCATGGTCCAGATGGAAAACCCCACCCTCCCTCAAGCCAAAGCCTGACCACAGACCTGCTGGGAATGTCCCACCCGTCTCTGGGCTCAAGTCACTGAGCCGCATGCCAGAGACCAGCCTGGTATCTTGGGATGAATGGCTGCCACCCACACCATGTCACTGTGATTGGGAGCTCTTTCTGTTTCTTACTGTTTGAGAATGGTTTTCTACTCTCTGAAAGGACTGAGGACTATTTCTGAACTTCTGGTCATTAGAAAAGAACACTCAAACTAGTTTAAGAAAATAGAATAGATAGATAGATAGACAGACAGACAGATAGACAGATTTAAGGAAAAAGTAAATTTGGAACGGGTATGACTGACTCTAGGGACTCCAAACAATATTGTTTGAGCTCTTTCTTTCTATCTCTTAGCTCTGTTTCTTCTTGGTTACATTCTCCAGATAATATTTTTTTCTTCTTTTAATTAAGATACCTATAACATTATGTTAGTTTCAGGTGTACAACATAATGACTTAATATTTATATATATTGCATAATGATGACCACAATAAGTCTCATTAACATCCATTACCATGCATAGTTACAAATTTTTTCCTTGGGATGAGGATTAAGATCTACTCTCTTAGCAACTTTCACATATATTGTACAATACAGTATGTCAACTATAATCACCATACTGTACATTACAGGGACAAGCTTTCTCCATGTAATTGGTAAGAAGATCCTTGCCTGTCAAACTCAGCAGTGCTGATAAAAAGAGCTCACCTTATAGGAAAGTCTCAGGGAAGATTCTGATTGGTTCAGAGTGAGTCAAGTGACCATTCCTGAATCAGTCCCTATGTCAGGGAGTGCAGTGATAGGATCGGCCTAGCCTGGGTCTTGTGCCCACCCCTGTGGTAGTGATTGAGGTGTTGGTTGGACAGGGGACAGTAATTGACAACCCGGCCAGGAGCACGTGAGTGGACAAGATCCCCCCTGTGGCAGGTAAAATCTGTCTTGCCACCTCTTTGGCCCACCTCAGTCCCAAGTGTTGTGTTAGCCAAGAGTGTGTATGTGAGGAGCTAGGGAGCAGGATGCTTGAGATCAGAACGGCTCATCATCCATGTACTCATGAGCTGTTGTTTTTGAGTCCCACAATCACTCAGGCTCCGTTCTGGTCTTCGGGACCCAGCATTCAACAAAATAGACAATCCATGTCCTGGCGAAGCTTATACTCTTAAGGGAGAAACAGTCAAAAAGCTAAATAGGCAAACTACACATAGAATGGCACACAGTGCTCTATAAGGAAAAAGAAAGCAGGGCAGGAGGATAGGGAGTTGAGGGTAGGGTTGGGGTTACAGTTTTACAGATGGTTGTGGGGAAGGCTCACAGAACCCTGCAGGGGTGAAGGAGGGAGCCATGCAGACATCTGGGAGAAGAGCCTTCCAGAAAGAAGGCAGGGGGAACAAAAGGGCTAAGGGGAAGGGCGCCAGCTGGCTCAAGGAACATAAGGAGGTGAGTGTGGCTGGAGCAGAACCAGGGAGGGGACAGTGGTACAAGCTGAGTCCAGTTGGGTGACAGGATATGCACCCATAGAGTCTCCTGTACCCTGAGGGACAGTGAAAGCCATGGGGCGTCAGGCAAAGTAGCAGAGGCTCCCATTTGTTTGCTGTTTTCTCCTCAATTCATTATCAGTAACTTGAGAGCCAGAGACAATATTTAGGTATTCATTCATTCATTTACTCACTCACTCATTCGTTCCTTTATTCAGCAAACCCCTCTTTAATGCCTACTGTAATGCCAGGTGCTGGGAGCTCAAAAATGAGGAGCCCACCATCTAGTGGAAAAGAAAGAGAAGTAAATACAGATGTCAGCGCCGTGCGATATAAAAACTCCGCAAACAGCCTCAAGTGCCCTCACCACGTGCAGGATGGGCAGCAGTGCAAGCCCCCTCAGTGGCTCCAAGCCCAGGATCTTGGGCCTCTCAGGCCGATCCAGATATACCTCCTCATGGTCCCACAGCCTGAAGCCAAAGGATGCATCTACCCCTCACGTGCTCATATGCTAAGTAAGCATCATGGGCAGGAAAGAGGATAACAGCAACACACTTCCCCTTCAGGATGGGGAGAAGGGGAACAGCATTCACGGGTGCCCAGTTCATGGTGCGTGCTCTGTTTCCAGACTCCTGTCCCAGCTGGGGTTGGGGTGGGGTGAGCTTCCATGGCTAGTCCTCCAGCTACCTGTGCTCTAAGCTTGGGGCTGGGGGCTGGGGTGGGGTTCTTCGTGATCCTCCATGGCCTGCCTTGGGGGAGGCAAGGGACCAGATTTCTAGACTCCTCTTCCAAGGGCCATGCTGCTTTGTTTATCTCTGTCTTCATAGCCTCTTGCAGTGTCTGCACTTACTGGACTTTCAGTTACTATTCATTAATACTTGTGGGATGCCCATAGGACACCACTTGTGGATACCCAGGGCAGAGGTCTAAATCAGACTGAGGAGCATGGGGAGGGCATCAGGGACCCCTGGGTTGGTGGCTTGGAGGACCCAGAGGATGGGACTGCCCATCTCTGCAACGGGCAGTGCAGAAGAAGCAGCTGCTGTGGAGATCAGTGAGGAATTCATTTTGAGGTGTGGAGTTAGAAGGACCCATGGGACAGCCAAAGGCCTAAGTCTCCAGATCAAAGAGCAGGGCCAAAGGGAAAGGCGAGTTGGAAGGAAATGAGCTATGGTGTGGGCGTGGGAACTGGGGCTAGATATCCCAGGGAGCAGAGCACTGGGCGGTGCCTGGAGTGAGGCCATGAAGGCACTGGTTGGAGAGGAAGTGACAGCTCTGCAGAGGTCACATCCCGCCCTTCCTCAGTGTTCCGGCTACTTAGCTGGCACAGGGCCAAGCGATGTTTCAGCTCGGAACCTAGGGGACTGCTGGGTCAACATGAATGCAGCGCTGAGACCTCTGGGAGGAGGCGGGCCTCATGTTGTCATGGCGCCCTTCTTCACAAGTTGTCTCCCTGGTGAGGGGTCTAACCTTGGAGGGGGGTTGGACCGTCGTGGGCTATGGGTCTGTGGGCGGGAGCAGCAGATGTTTCCTGACAGCATCTTTGGGATGCCTAGCTCAGTTCTGAGGCCCTGCAAGGACTTCTCTAGAGAGCATTGGCTGGAGCAGACACTCTTCCACAACATTCTCTGTGGTCCTGAGAAAGCTTTGAAGGAAGGCAGCAGGCTGGGCATCAGGGAACAGTCTCAGAAGTCTTCCTTCCCCTTCCTGACACATGAATAGTGCTCAGCAGAGCTTTGTTGAATGAATGGGTGGATGGATGAATGAGTGAGTGAATTCAAGCATTTGTAAGCAAATGAGTGAATGCTCCCGTTCACTGGAACTCCCAGAAGCTTGCCCCAGTGCCTGGTAGATGGGTGATTCTCTGTCAGTGTTTATTGGGTGATGATAAGCGTGAGATCGCAGAGTGACCTTAAACCCTAACTAAATGTTACTTCCCACAGTCAAAGGATAATTAAGTGGTATACTCTCCCTTTGGGAGCTTCTGCAGTTTTTCCTTTATTTTAGCTCCTCAGCCACCAGCGGCAGCTGCTCTCCATCTCCCTAACCCTGGGCTGGAAGGACAAGGGGAAGAGTTAACACCCATTCTTCCCGGATGGGAAGGGCACAAAGGATCTCTCATTCTCACTCCCAAAGCTGGACAGCCTAGGTCCTCCCAGCTATCCAGGGTTCACGCCAGAACGTTCTCCGCCCTCCCTCCCTCCTTCGGTCTTTCCTGAAATGGATTTTGAGCCCATGGGAGCTCTGCCACATCTGTCCAGCCCTCGGCATAGCGCCAACTTGGAATATCTCAGTGCAGCAGCTGTAACCATTGCCACCCCCTTGAGCATAGAGGCCTTGAGCATCTGCGTCTACCACGGGACTGGCTGGGCCACATGAGGAAATCTCCCTCACTGCTTCTGACCTCGGGAGCTCAGGGACTGGCTCCTCGGACAGGGTGCAACTGGGAGGCGAGAACGCTACAGAGTGGCACCCTTTAAGGAGACTGGCGCTCCCAGGAGCCTTCCACATTCCTGTCTGGTGAGGTTGGGAGCTGTGCTCTCCAGGGACCATGGAGGCCCTGGGCCGTGGTGGATGTTCCCCAGCCTCACTCAACACATGGGTTTCTTGTCCTGCAGGCCCAGCTGCCTTCCTGGGACCACCTCTGTAGGGACCAGGCCTGTAACAGAGTCCTCCTGCAGGGGTTCTGTGCATGGAAAATTCTCACTGGTCTTCCTGCCACCTCTGTGTGTCCACAGCTCTAGCCCAGACTGCTGGTCACGTGGAAGGGTTGGAGTCGGGAGGCACTCGCAGCTGATGACATTTCAAGGCATTCTGGGGAACGTCCGGCCAGCAGTTTGGTTCAAATAATGAGATGTCAGGATCCACCCATTCATCACAGATGTGTTCTTCCCCAGTGTCTTTCATGGCGGGACTTGGGGAGCACAAAGCAGGGTGTTGCTAAGAGCGGGGAGGCTGGGCCTTGGCACCCGCCATCCATCACTCCCCAGCACTTAGCACAGGTGGACCCAGTAAGGCTGACGTGAGGCTATTTCAGCAGCAAGCACAAGTCCCTCACAAGATGCATCATTGTCTGTGCACTTGACTTCTAGCACTTCTGACAAGCCTGTGAGAACCTGCTTGTCCTCACAGGTGGTTCTCTGCACAGCAGCTTGTCAAAGCCCTGGGTGTTTTACTCATACCTAGCCCAATGGTAGGCCCAAGTTCACTGCTAAGAGACTGTCAATTTTCTGGTAGCTTGGCAACTGCCAACCTCCTTGGCAGTTTCTTTAGGACACCGCATCTTGGGGTCTGGCGCGCTATAGTCACATCTCCATAGCCATCACACAGAAGTGCTCAAGGGTTTGGATTTCAGAGTTAAAATGACCAGTCTGAATCCAGAACCTGGGACTTACTAGCTCTGACCTTGGTTTTTTTCGAAAAATAGGTTTTACTTTTTTTTAGAGCAGTTTTAGGTTTACAAAATTGGCAGAAAGTACAAAGAGTTCCCATTCCCTGCCCCCCACACCCGGATGCTGTTTTTGACTTCTTGAGCCGCAGTCTCCTCATCTGTACAGTGAGGGAAACAATGACATGCTCACGGAGTCGGGATCAGGGTCAAGTGAGGCCTGCGGCTGGCTCCCGTCTGGCAGTGAGTGCTTACCACACAGTGTCCACTTCATCCTGGGCCGCTCTGATGCTGACCTTTGTCTCAGGTGACAGGAACACCCTCCAGAGGCTTTGATGAGAAGGCGTACTTGGCCGCCAAGCTGCTGAAGGCGGGAGAGGACCCCTACAGGCAGCATGCCTTCAACCAGCTGGAGAGCGACAAACTGAGCTCCGACCGCCCCATCCGGGACACCCGCCACTACAGGTGCGGCCTCCATTGTGCCCATGGAGAAAGAACGGTGGAGGGACGGGCCAACCCCAGGGAGCTTGGCGTGTTTTTCAGTCACAGGGATTTCAGGAATGAGGACGATTTCCTCAGACTCCGTCTACTAATGAGACCCGCACACCCTCACCCTCAGTTGTTTACCTGACTTCAGTTTATTTCACTTGACCAAAGAGAACTTCCATCTGGACCAGGGAGGCCCCTTAGCACCTCAGTCTGAAGTCCCAGTGAGAGTGACCTGCCAGGGGACCGCAGGGAGGTCCGAGGGGGTGGGCGAGCCTGGTGTTCCTGGTGCCCTGCTGGTGGTGCCTGACGTGAAGAGGGGCTACCTGCCCTGCCCATACGTGCAGACTGAGGAGTGCTGTTCCCGCCCCATTAACATCCCTTTCCTTCCTCTCTTCCCGCCCCCCTGCCCTCACTTCCTTGAAACTCCCAGAAATGCTTCTGGATCTTGTCCTTAGTTCTCGCAGGGCGGTAGCTGGGAGAGGCTGAGGGCCAGGACCAAGGGCGCCTTCCACGCTAATCCCAGCTCTGACTCCACTCAGCGTGAATGCCTGACCTCGGGCAAGTCATTGCTCACCACCACCCCGCCGGGGTTCAGGCCCTTGTTGTGTTCTGTCTAAATTACATGAGTCGCCACCTTCAGTCTCTCTTCTTCCTGCCCTGGCCTCCAGAACCCCCTGAGCTCCTTACCCTGAAGTGGGAGCCTCCCCTCCTCCTTGAGGAGCCTCTGCTTCTCTTCACCCAGCACTTAGTACTCCCCAGTCCTATGCTTCCCCCACTTCCCTCCTCGTCTTTATGCACTGTTTCCTCTGCTGAACCCCCTCCACACACACCTCACGGCTCCCCTCAGAGTCCTCTCCTTCAGGAAGGGCCCTTCACCAACCCAGGCTGGTTAGGGGGCCTCCTCTGCTCTCTGTGCAGATGCCTAACGAACAGCAGGGGCCGTTGGAGCAGAGCCTCCTGTGTGCCTGCAGCTTTGGATGGCCAGCGTGGGCCGCTGGGCGCAGCTTATGTTCCCAGAGCCGTGCTGGTCCTGGTTTAAGGGTAGGCAAGAGGGACACAGGCCTGTTGCTTCTCTTCTGAAGCAGCTGCTCCACAGAACAAAAGACGTCTGTGAGATGAGGGTGCAGAAGGGGACCTGCTTTTAGCACCTTCCCTGTCACTCAGGGAGGTGTGCCTGAAGGCCAGTGGGCTGGGCGGCCTGTGCGAGGTGAGAAGGGCACGGAGGTGGGGGAGCCCCAGCCCGTCCTCCCTGTCCTCAGCCCTAGCACTGTCGGCCTCCAGAAACAGTTCCTGCTCCCCAGTAGGGCGATAAGCCTGCTCCTCAGGAAGCTTCCCACTCAGGTCTAATGGGTAGCTCAGGCCCCGGAAATTCTTTCTCAGAGGTACCCAAGCAGTCTCGCCTCCTGTCTGCCTGCGCGGGAGGACCTGCAAGCTTCTGTTCACACAGATCCACTTGCGGGCAGTCCTGACCCTGGCCAGCCTAGACCCCCAGGGCCTGGAGGGTCCGCTGGCCCACGTGTGTGAATTGAGAGGATAGCCCGATCCCCTCTGCCTTCCCTCCCACCCACCCCCACTCTGAGCCTTCTCAGGTGTTCGCTGAGGAAATTAAAGGGGGAATTCCTTTCGGGAATCCACACATTTTAAAATGAGACTCCTCAAACCCAAGGCAGTGGTGGGTCGGTGAGTTAGGCCTCCTCTCCTGCCCCAGAGCTGCGGCACGGCCCTCTCAGGAGCCTGAGGTGGGTCCGGGGTCTGTGTGTGCATGTATGTATGTCTGTATGTGGGCACGCGTGTGTGTAGGGGGAGCAAAGGAGGTGCTGGCTTGGGTGGCAGGACCTCCCATGATGGAGCCAAGTGTGCTGGCCTGAACCACAGTCTTGCCCTTGGCCCTCCAGGCTGCCGCTTCCGCTGGACTCCAGGCTCGTTCCCAGTTCAGCCCTCAGTCTAGGAAGCTCCCCCATGACGGGGAGCAGAGACCTGAACCATGTAAAACAGACCTACCAGCTCCATAGCCCCAAACTCAAACACAAGCATGAGACAAACCTCTTCAGAGGCTCTTGGCTCCTGGGAGCTGCTGGACAAATCCCCATCACCATAGATACAAATCCCAGAGCAGGGCAGGGTGGGGAGAGTTGGAGGGGGCAGGTGAGAGAGATCGAGTCTACCCTGCAGATGGGGTCTGGCCCCCTCAGATGGAGGATGAGCATTGCAATTCAGATTTCCTCCCTGGGCACCAGATGTTTGGAGTTCAAGGACAGAGACCTTGGGGGCCCTAGAGATCCATGCTGGGGACGCTGGGCACCCAGGGGGTGGCTGCTTCTTCCAGCACTCCCCATCTCATCAGACCAAGCCCACCTGCCCACCCTGCCCCCCACCCCACCCACAAATCAGCCTGGCTCTGGAAGGATGGGGACTTGGGAAGCCTGGCAAAGGTGAATTTCCCTGCCCCCACCCCCTCTCGAGGAGAATTATTCTGAAGCCTCTTAGGATTTATCCCATGGGGCTCCCAGTCTGGTGGCCCTCCTGCCTGGCTGACCCGGTGTGCTCGGCAGGGCAAGAAGTGGGCCTGGGAATTCGGCTGTAAGCTGCTGTCAGTGGAATGAATGCTGTAATGAAAAAATGGTCACTGCTGGAATAGTCAGAGAGCAATTGTAATAAAGGAGATTGCCATGAGAACCAGCACGGCGGCGGCTGCCTGCCGGCCCCAGGAGTGTGAATAACGCCTTCGCAGAAAGACGGATGAAGGCTGGCCGGAGCAGAGTGTTTTCCTTCCCTTTCCTGAGGCAGTGGGGAGGGGCAGCCAAGTGTGGTGTCTGGAGGTGGTGAGCACAGAGCTGCTGGGGAGAGAGGGGGCCGGCGGGAACTGCCTCTGCTGTCTTCTCAGAGGCTAGTGTCCCCCACGAGCTCCTGAGAGGCTGCTCCCCAGTCACCAGCCAGCTGTCAGTGTGGGCAGTGACAGGGAGGAATTCACAGGCCCCAGGATGAGGGTGACTCCTCTCCAGATCCCACCAGATGTCCTGGGGCGGGGGTGGGGGGCAAGAAGGAAGAGCTGCAAGGTGTCAGAGACAAAACATAGGCCGTTTCTCCCCCCCCCCGTCTCCCCCCTCCACCGCCCCAGTTTGTCTCTTGGCTGCTCCATCCAGCAGGGAGTTCTGTCTGTGGGCCCAGGTCAGGGGCCCAGTGCGGTGCCTGCACATGCTCCGAGCCCTCCTGAACGCCTCAGGGACTGTGGGGAACCCAGTGCTCAAGGTCTTCGGTGAACAGCTTCTTGGCCTGGGAGGATCCGCCAAACAGTAGTGTCCCTCCAAGGACCCCCAGCTGAGGGGCCTGAGTGGGTGGAGCATGGGTGTGGAGGGGCAAAGCCCACATCCTGGCTTCAGGCTTTATTTCTCTGTCCCACAGAGGTGTTCTGGGGGGCAGCAGGCTGGACTACGAGAAGCCTCAAAGCCTGCCCTGAGGATACTCCCACAGCTGCCCTCTGACCTTTCTGCTCCCTCTCTTAGCTGTCCATCCTTGTCCTACTCCACGGACTTGCCGGCCACCAGCGTCATCATCACCTTCCACAACGAAGCCCGATCGACCCTCCTGCGCACGGTGAGGAGGTAAGCCCCGCCTCGGGACCCTCATCTCAATGGGGCTGCTCTCTAAGGCCTCAGGGTGACCTGCTGAGGCCCTGGCTGGGGAGGACATTGAGATCAGGTGCTGTGGCTAGACGGGCACTCGGAGGGAAGTCTTGCCTTCTGAGAAGCTGCAGCTGGTGAATCAGGCTCAAGGAGACCCCGGAAGTCCAATTGCTAGTAAAATGCACAGTCCAACACAAGGCTACGTCTCTAGGAAGAGAGCAGAAATGCAGGGGTCAGGGACCGAGAGAGGCTGGGGTGGACGTGAGGCCTCCGGCGGATGATGGCAGCTCAGGGGGCACCTGTCAGTGATTCAGATGGAGGTGCCCCTTCTGTCCTCCTAAGCCTGGCCCTGTGGTCAAGTTTAACTCCTACTCACCCTGTTGCTTTGAAGAACTTAGATGAGAATAGGATTCAGAAAGGCATGCCTGGTGGTATTCCAGGGATTAAAGAGGCTTGAGTTTCCTTTTCTGGGAGTAGAGGAAGACGAGGGATGGTGGGAGACAAAGAGTTGGGGGGCTTGCTGAGAACACCCCTCCTGACTCATGAGGCCCAAGTGATTCTGGCCAACCTTCTAGTCAACAGGGTCAGCTGGGTTCCTGGAAGAGTCTGAGGAACACAATGCTCCTCAGCCATGGATCAGGCCCCAGTGTTTGCAAGCTGCTGGCCCCGAGCTGGGTGGTGGGGGAGCCCCACGGCAGGGAGGGGTAAACGGAAGGTGGCCTCTAAATCTGGGCTTCTCTCTCTGCTTCACTGCTCCAGCGTCCTGAACCGAACTCCAGCCAACCTGATCCAGGAGATCATTTTGGTGGATGACTTCAGCTCCGACCGTAAGTGTGCACCATCTTTTCTTGCGCCCTCCAAACCCCCATCTCCCCAGGATGCTGAGGCAAGGCTCTCGAGGTGGTCCTGGCCATCACCACAGGCTGGCCTTGGCCCCCGACTGGCATCTTCAGTCTTTTCTAGGTGCCCTCCCTGGTGCTGCTTTTTGGTACCAATGGAGGAGAAAGAGTGATGTTGCTTTGATGGGACACCAATGAGCGACATTTTTTAAAATTTGAAACAACACCAGCAGCATGCTTTCTTATTACAGCTGTCACAGGAAGAAGATTGTCCCTTCAGTCTAGCTCCATGGATGTTAGACTGGAGACGCGCGGGTGCTCCCTGGCTCCCCTGGGGGTAATGCCATACATACAGGCAGTCCCCAGTCTGGCCTAGGCGCGGGGGACCCAGGACAGTCCTTTGGCCACTAGAGGCGACATGCTCCTCCATGCCTCCCCATCCCCAGTGCTTGTCCTGGGCCTGGTATGGGCCAGCTCCTGGGCGGTTCTAATGGTGGCCAAACCTCTTGTGAGCTGATGCCCATGTCTGAGTGAGTTTCCTTCTTTCCACCCTCAGCTGAAGACTGTCTGCTCCTGACCAGGATCCCCAAGGTCAAGTGCCTGCGCAATGACCGGCGGGAAGGTAATTTCTCGGACCTGGGTGCCACCACAGACCCATTTTGGCCCCTACACCTCCCCACGCCCTTTTGGTGCCATGTCATGCACATCTGCTGCATTCCTGCGGCAAGAACCGAAGTCTGTAGAAAGACCCTCCTGTTATCCCAGGTCAACCCCTACCCCAGCGTGACTGTAGGCAAGTTGCTGTGCTGGGAAATGAGGATAATAGTAGTCCCTTTCTGCCTTGCACAGTTATTGTAATCATGAAATGAGATGGGCTGCATGGAAATGCTTTGGGACCATCAAAGGGCAGTATAAAGCAGATGTGACTACTTCCACCTAAGAGGTGTTTAGGGCATTGATGACAGTGCAGGATTGTGCTCAGCACTCTAGGGGACACAAAAGAAGTGTAAAACGTGGCCCCTGCCCTCGGAGAACTACGAGGTAGCCGGAGAGTCAGAGTCCACCACAGCAACAGGCGGTTTTAATTATGCGGAGGAGCAGAGACCGGAGGAGAGGGTGCTGGAGGAGAGCGGAGTGACCAGGGCACGGGCCTTCACTGGTGCGGTGGCGGGGGTGCTGTGAGACAGCGGAGCGGGGACAGCATCCCAGGCTCAGGGACTCTGCTCAAAGAGGCTCCGGTCAGGCATGGGTACACAGGACCCCTCACAGCCCTCCTCCTGCGCGTGCATCTTGTATGGCCGGCATTCACTTTTTCAGCTTTCTCACTTTCAGTCCCCATAGTAGATAAGGAGACCTGGGTTTAAGGAGGTTCAGAAATTTCCCAGGGTGGGCATGAGGAAAGGAGCCAAGATTCCAAGCTGGGGAGGGGGCTCACCCCGGAGCCCAGCCTCCCCACCTCCTTGTTACTCTCCCCTCCCAGGAGAATCCAGGCCTGGTCAGCAGGGGGAATGGAGGTAGATGACAGAGGACCTTAAGCCAGAAGATGTTTAGACTTCATAAGGCGGATAGTGGGGAGCCACTGAAGGGGTGTGTGTGTGAGAGAGGGGCGTGGAGAAAGATGTATGTGATGGGCGGATTTAACAAAGACCAGCCAGGCTGAGGGGACCTTCTTACTGAACGGAAAAGGCCAGAGAGAAATATCGAAATGTGGCAAATCCTCAAATAATGTGGTTTCATTATAATGTTGATGAGATGCTGTAGGAACTTAGTTCTTGTTTCTATTAATTAGCCTATGGTAAAAACTGGCTTTGTTATGTGTCATTTCACTTCAAGTCACAGAAGCTACCCACAGCGTTAAGTGAGGACTTACTGTACAGGGTTGCAGGTACCTGTAGGCCTGGGAATAGGCTCTTCCTTGGGGTTTTGCCGACAGATGCACATTTATGCAATGAAATTAAGGAGGTTTAAATTAGGTGCTTTATAGCTACCTGTTAAGTGAAATGATGGGATGGATGGACTTTTGGAGAGATGGATGAATAGTCGGATAGAGGCAGGGTGCCAGGCAGAGGGGTAACCAGGGAAATCTCTCGAAGAAGCAACTTGTATTTTGAATTCTTAGAGTGAGTCCCTTCCGTCCCCACAGCTCACAGGGTGCCAGTGGCCACTCTGTCAGGGGCAGGGCCAGCTGGGCCTCCTCTCTCCTAACCAGGTAATTCCCCAATCCTGACCAGGGAGCCGCCCAAAGCAAGGCCATTTTTTGGCTGTTGGTGCACCGTGGGCGAGTCTGGGGGAAGGGGACGGATGCAGAGCAGAATCCCGCCCTTGCAGGCCTCCTGGGCACCAGGCACTCTCTCCAACAAGCAGGGATTGCTCTCTCTCTGAATCTCAACGTAAAAAGCTGAGGCTCAGAGAGGTTAAATAACATGCTTAGGGTGAGCATAGGGGCTGGCGTGCTAACTCCAGCCTGTCCTAGTCCAGAAGATTCTATGTCACCCATGACGGTGCAGCCACTGGGGACTGTCCTGAGGTTCCCCCAGGGTCAGAGGAAAGGCTTTGGTTTCTGGTTCTCCGTTGATATTAAACCACACTTTATTGGCAATTTCCATTCACTGAACTCTGACTATTCACGAGTGTGTTCCCACAGCCCAGAACAGGGTCTGGCACATGGAGGGCACTCTGAGAATGATCGTGGAGTAATGATGGTTGGTGGGTAGACGAGAGAAAGAAAGAGAGGGAGGAAATGAACAAATACAAAGTAAAGTTCAGTCACAGTAACTCAGGAAACCTCAGCTCCAGAAGGGGCGGAGCACCCGGAGACTTTGCAGGGTGGCTGGGCAGCAAACCGGCCCAGCACCAACCGTCCACATCCCCCGCAGGGCTGATCCGGTCCCGAGTTCGCGGGGCAGATGTGGCCTCAGCGGCCGTCCTCACCTTTCTGGACAGCCACTGTGAAGTGAACACCGAATGGCTGCAGCCCATGCTGCAGCGGGTGAAGGAGGTGAGTCTCTCTGTCCCTGGGATGCTCCGTTCTCTCCAGCATGAGGGCCTAGGAACGGTCTTTGCAGTTGAGTAGGCAGAGGAGGAGCCTCAATGGTCTGCTACCTCCTGAGTGACTTCACCTCACAGAGCCTTCTCTTCTGAAAGTGGGGATAATTATATTTGTCCCACCAGGTTGCTCTGAGAATTAAATTGGATGAAAGCCTGGGCGAGCTATAAAGCTACTACTACAAATGGGTTGTTTTCCTCCTGGGGGAGGCAGGGTCCTGGGCTGGAGTAGGGTGGGCTGTCTTGGCCCAGGCTGGGAAGCCTGGGAAGGAGGGAGGAGAAGACGGTGTTCTTCGGAGAGATGAGAGCAGAGGCCTGACCGTGTGCCTGCTGTTCTCCAGAAGGGGGAGGATTGGGACAGATGGAGGAGAGGGTGAAGCGATTACAACTTACTATAGAAAGACAAATATCCCAATTTAAAAATGAGCACGGGGTTTGAATGGGCATTTCTTCAAGGAAGATACACTGTGGCCAACAAGCACATGAAAAGGTGCTCAGTGCTTTAAGTCAGTAGGGAAATGCAAGCCCAAACCACGAGGGTCTAGACCCCTGATAGGATGGCTGTCATAAAAGAGGCGGAGAGCAAGAGCCCGGGAGGATGAGGACAAGGAGGAGCCTTCACACAGGGCTGGTGGGAAGGTCAAGTGGTGCAGCCCTCTGAAAACCAGTCTGGCAGGTCCTCAAAGGTTTAAACACAGAGTTAGCGTCTGGCCCGGCATGTCCACTGCGGGGCATATCCCAAGAGAGATGAAAACATACTCCACATGAACACTTGTGCACAGGTGTTCAGAGCAGTGTTCTTCAGAACACCAAAACATGCAAACAACCCAGCTGTCTATCAGCTGGCGGGGGCCCACAGCACGTTGCATGTCCAATGGAACGCTATTCAGCCATAGAAAGGAATGAAGTACTGATACATTCTGTAGCATGGATGAACTTTGAACTTATTCTAAGTAAAAGAAGCCAGTCACTAAAGAACGCATATTCTCCAGGAGAGATGAGGGCAGGGGAGAGAAATTCCAGTCATCTGGATGTTTCATATAAATGACTCCATTTATATGAAACGTCCCGAATAAGCAGATCCATAGAAACAGAAGGTAGCTTAGCAGTTGCCAGGGGTTGGGGGCGGGGGTAAGGGGGACCGACTGCTAATGGGTACAGGGTTTCTTCTTGGGTGATGAAAACGTTCTGGAATTAGATGGTGGTTGCACAGCTTTGTGACTGTAATAAAAACCACTGAATTGCACACTTTAAAATGGTGAGTTTAATGGTACATCAGTTATACCTAATAAAACTGCTATAAAAATGTGAATCATATCTCAGTACAAAACAGTCTATCAGAAGGAAAAGGCAAGGCCCCCACAGAGAAGCCATGATGGTCCCCCCTGATCTTCCACCTCCTAGGCTGTCATCCTGAGATGGGGTGTGAACCCAGGGGCAGAGCTAGATTCCAACTTGCAGACAAGAAGTGTTTGAGGGTCAGTGCAGAGTGTGGGGAGAGGAGAGAAAGAGAAAGAAGAGGCTCTGTCCCATGTCCCTCCAAAGAGGGCTGATAGAGGGCAGTTAAGTTTCACGTGCGGTATATGACATAATTCACCACCACTACTACCCCTCAATAAAAATAACTGTGGTAAAATCGACATTACCCATCATGGTTTGGAGGTGAATTTGTGTCCTGGAGGTAATGAAGGGACTAGTGAGCCTGAATTTGCAGTGGATGTGGCATGAGAGAAGTGACCCACAGGTTACTCAAGGGAACACAGGGTCCCTGCCCTCAAGCTGCTGGTGGCCCAGTTGGGAAGACCCAGCCCAAATATGTACAAAGGTGGACGACGGTGAGAAGAACAGTTCAAGCCAGCAACAGAAGAACTACCTCAGGCAGCGTATGATTCACTGTCCCAGGAATTGTCTAGATTGTAGGTAATTATGAGAGCAGCTTAAAAGAGGAAGAAATCTTCAGCCTAAAGCAATCAGGGAGAGCTTCACTGAGGAGGTGAGATTCCAGCAGGGCTCAATATGATGTGACAGGAAGAGGCTGGGAGAGCATTGTGCCCGTGGGGCCCAGGGGGGACCTTCTAGGAACTTGGATGTGATGATACTGGACAGCTCCCAGGAGCCTGAACAGCCCTGCAGAAAAAGTTGGGCATATGGCCTTGTGCTCAGAGAGCCCTTCCTCCCAGAGCAGGCAGCGGGCCCTTTTGTCTGAGTCCCCGGCCTCACACCATCTCAAATTTTTCTCTCTAGGACCACACCCGCGTGGTGAGCCCCATCATTGATGTCATCAGTCTGGATAATTTTGCTTACCTTGCTGCATCTGCTGACCTTCGCGGAGGTGGGTCCTGCTACCGAGGGAGGGGCTCTAGACCAGAAAGGAGGCAGGTGAGGGCCGGCAGCAGCCCTGGCTTGGGGCCCTTCTTCCCCGCTGGGCCAGAGGGTCTCACAACACCATTACCTCCAGAAAATGGAAAGGGATTGGGTAGAGCCCTGGGGCTGGGGGCCAAGGGCCAGAGCTGGCAGCCACAGGCTCCTGGCATAGTCAGTGGCAGAGCCAAGCTGGTCTTTCCCTCCCCCCAAACACTGACACGCCCTCCCCAAACTCGGCCAGCCCAGGGACCAAGGCCAAGTCCTGGCAGGAGGGCATGATATGACAGCTGTTTTGGGGGTGGAGCAGGGGGACCCTCAACCTTGTGTGAATTCCTAACATGGACCCCCTAGAAGCGGTCTGAGCCTGCGCTGCTGATGTGGCAGCCATAGCCACGCTGGGCTATGACACTCTTGAAATACGACCGGTCTGCCCGAGATGTGCTGCGGTGTAAAATACACACTGGGTTCTGAAGGTTCAGTGTGGAAGAATGTGAGATATCTCGTTAGTAATTTTTTATGTTGATTACAAGTTGAAATGATAATAGTTTTGGATATAAATGTTTTGTTTAAAATGTGTTACTTAAATTAATTGTAGGTGTTCCTGCTACTTTTTGATAATGGCTACTAGAGAGATTTGAATTACATATGTGGCTGGCATTTCTGGCTTGTGTTATACATTTCTTCTGGGCTGCTCTGGTTTAGACTTTGGGGCATACCATCCAATACAGCAGACGAAAGCCACGTTTGGCTATTTAAATTTGTATTAATTAAAACTACATGAAATTTAAAATCCTCGGTTGCACTAGCCACATTCGAGTGCTCAGGAGGTGCATGTGGCTGGTGTCTGCTCCATTGGAGAGTGCAGCTATAGAACATGCCCATCACCGCAGACAGTTCTGTTGGATGGGCTGCTCTGGAGAATCTAAGGCTGGGAGCTAGCGGGCAGAATGGATTTTGTATCCGGGGTCCAGATTTTCCATAAGTGGACGTAACCATTCATTAGATCTTGGGGTTGAGTGGGATTCTGAGAGGAGCTGGGCATTGCTCCTCTCAGAAGTCACTTCAGGGCCTCTCTACTTCTGTCCCCCTGCCTGGAATTCCCTTTCCCCGTGGATCAGTCCTTCGTTCAGGTCTCTGTTCAAATGTCACGTCATCAGGGAGCAACTTCTAACTGCCCTGACGAGAGTAGCATGGGTGTCTCTCCTTCATTTTCTTTTCTAAGCACGTTTCGCTCCTGACTGACATATTACACGCACCCCCGCCCCCCACTAACCCATCTTGCAGTCTCTGCCTCATTCAGTAGACCGAAACTTCACGAGGGCAGAGATCTGTCTCACTCTGGTGAGGGGATGACTGCACAAATTGCCCAGGGCCCCCTGTGAACTGGGCTCAGATCAAAGGAGACCCTGAGTGGGCAACAGCTGCCAGTGGGCTCGGCCCTGAGCCCGCTTCTTTCCCTGTTCTGCCCCTTAGGATTCGACTGGAGCCTGCATTTCAAGTGGGAGCAGATCCCTCTCGAGCAGAAGATTGCCCGGACGGACCCCACCAAGCCCATAAGGTCAGGGTGGCTGCAAGCTCCGGAGAGACCCATTCTTTCCCCGGGTCGGGGGCCCGGCAGGCTATGGGGGAGCCGTTTCAGTCCCTGGGGCTCCCGAGGATGTCCAGCCTAAGTGCTAACTCTGTTCTGGGCCCCAGGGACAGAGAACACAGAGGCCAGGGGGCTGGCCAGGCACCCTGCCCAAGTGACTCTGTAGGCAGGGGATTCTGGGGCAAATGGGCTGGGGTGCTGGGGCCATGTAGCGGGGCTTCCAGCTTCTCATGCTCACGCATTGCATCTCTCCTCTCCTTGCTCCCAGGACGCCTGTCATAGCTGGAGGAATCTTTGTGATCGACAAGTCCTGGTTCAACCACTTGGGGAAGTATGATGCCCAGATGGACATCTGGGGGGGAGAGAATTTTGGTGAGTTGGGAAATGTAACAGTGACAACAATGAGCATGTCAGTAACGGGTAACTCTGATCAAGCACTTTCTATGTGTAAGGCCCTGTTCTAAGGATTGAATCCTCACAACAATCCCCTGAAGTAAGTCCTGTTATCTCCATTTTACTGGTAAAGAAACTGTGGCACAGAGAGGTTAAGTAGTTTGTCCAGAGCCACACAGCTAGCAAACAAAGAGAATTAGGTGGTTGGGGAGAGCCTGTGGCCACATGGCTACACATATATGTGGGAGAACATACAGGCTGTATCATGGACTGCAGCTTAAATACCTGGTTGCTTCCCTACCAGGTCTGGGAGTGTGTTCAGTAGAGGGTTAAATGTAAGCGATGGGGTCAGAGGGCCTCGTCTAAATCCTGGCCCTCTGAATTAAAGCCTCCCTAAGCCTCAGTTTCCACAAGAGGCTGTTACACGTGCTAACTGAGACCATGAGTTAAAATGCATGGCACCGTGCCTGTGGTCATTATCGTGACTTCTGAGGCTGTTGGAACCCTCTCACGTCAGCAGGAAAGGGAAGAGCCAGTGAATTCCCAGGGTTGCTGGTGAGGTTCAGGTTAGATAAAGGCCAGATACAGGCGGAACACCCGACATGGGTAGTTTAAGGGGGTTTATTAAAGGGACTGTTTACACAGAGTGGGCAAGATAGAGGGAGCCACAGGAACAGCCTTGTACTGGGTGAGGCTGGTGACTGCTGGGAGGTGTCACTACCCCTAGGTCTGAAAGACGGGGAGGGAGCACCACCCGACAGGAGCTGTGGTCTTGGGGCACTTGCAGCCAGCCCATGGCTCCCAGAGGGAGGGTGTGGGGGTGGGGCATACCCTCCCTGACTCTCCCCTCTCTGATCTCCCACTGGCGCCTCTACTGGCTGAATCTGTGCCCCGCAAGTAGGAAGCCCAGTGGGGCCGCCTGGCAGGCAAGGAGCCGGGAGGAATGGCGCCAGGGCATCCTGCAGGCCCCCAGAAGCGGGCAGGTGCTTATAGGCCTGTAAATACAGAGGCACATTCTTGTTCTGACAGTGGACCTGGTCCCCTGCAGAGCTCTTTCCCGTGGCATCCTTTTTCTTCCTACCCATGTTTCTTTAGAAGTAAATAGGGCTGGTGGTGTCTCACCCATTCGATAGGTGGGAAAACCGAGGTTGGTGCTGCCTTCCAGATTCTAGTCAGGAAACTCTGAGTCTAACAGGTGTGTGGGGCGCCTTGACCAGAGCCACTCAGGTGTTGTGAGGTGTGATCTAAGTGAAACCGTGTTTCTGAGATGTAAGGATCAGGCCTTTCTTCTCTCTCCCTGATCAGGACACAGATGAGCAGTGGGGCTTCAAACGGCCCTGACCCCTCCCCCAGACAGGCGTGGCGTTTTCTCCCCTCTTAACTTATTCTTGGAACCCTTTGCAGACAGGCATCTGGAGGAGTAAATTTGGGAACGGGGTGCTATGACCCTTGCATTCTGACGTGCATTCGTGTGTTTAGTCCTACGTGACCTCCCATGTGTCCTCGGCCTCAGCCTGAGCGGAGCTTTGGCAAAGCCAGTTTCCTGTGAAGACAGGAGACTGAGAAGCTAACGTCTCTCTTGCACCCAGAGGCCTTTTCTTCCTTCCTTTCTTTTCTTTTGCTTTCTTTTCTTTTCTTTTTTTTCCCAGGCTGGGGACTGACAGGGAAACAAGTGAATGATCAAATAGCTGACTTCAAACTCTGCCTGCAGCGAGGGCTCGGTGGTTGGGGGAACTGAAAGGTGAACGAGGAGTGGTTCTGGAGAGGGTTTTGTTTCTCAGAAGAAATTCAAAGAACTGTCTAGGCTAGCCACAGTTTTGAGCTGGGAGACTCCTGCCGGTGGTGGGTTTGGCCTTTCATTTTTTCCTTTGTTCAAGGAAGAGAGATGCGCAACTGAGACTCATTCCTTTCCCCGCTCCCCCTCCCTGCCCGCCAAACTCGGGAGCCGGAGGCCACCTCGAGTGAGGGTGGCCCACCTGAAAACCTCGGGAGTCACATTCGGGTCCCTTTCCAAATGTAGTCAGATCATGTCACTCCACTGCTCAAGGCCCTGCCAGGGCTCCTGGTCACTCAGAGCAAAACCCGAAGCCCCAAAGTCTGCCCTTCCCCCACAAGCACGCACCATCAGCTCTGAACGACCACATTCCACACTCCTCTCTGGCTGCCTGGCCTCCTTGCTGAGCCTTGAACTTGCCAGCCTTGCTCTTGCCTCTAGGTCTTTGCCCTTGCTTATCCCATAGTGAAGAGCATTTTGTGGGAATGCTCCTCCCCTGAGAGCCACCTGACTCAATTCCTTGCCTCCTTTAAGCCTCGGCTCAAATGTCCCCTGTCAGTGACAGCTTCCCTCATCAGCCTAGCTAAAATTGCAGCCCCCCACCCCAATTCCACCCACTCTCGTCCATGCCCTCATTTTCCCTCCACTGCACTTACTGTTGTCTGATAGACTACGGATAGGGTCCGGCACAAATAACAGCCCTTTTTTATTACAAAACTTTTTTGTTACAAAATCGTAAGCATATAATTCTGTAACATAACAATATCATACTCAAGCACACCATAGGACATTTTAGGTGAAATGTTCAAATTAAAACCATAAATTATTACACCCATATTAAAACGTAACGCCCATATTATTACCCTACCAACCACACTCAAGCCAGTGTTACTTCTGCCGGACCCTGTGTTCTATTCATTTTCTTGTCTATCTGTATTTTTGATTCTTGTTTTACTGAGGTCTTGTCTCACCCCACTAGCATGTAAGGGATTCTAGGACAGCATGTGACATACAATACATAAGGACTTGGTAAATTATGAATTAACTAAAAAATCCGGTCATACAGTGCAGCTTGCTGGACAAAGTGTGAACTTTATGTCGCAATTCTGCAACTATTTGGGTGACCTTGAAAAGGTTATTTAACATCTTTGATTTTCACAGTTCTTACTAAAAAATATGGTCGGACACACAATGCAATGTATCAATCAGGTACTACAGAAATGTACGCTTGAAATCTGTTTGATCTTATTAACCAATGTCACCCCAATAAATTTAATTAAAAAATAAGAAACAAGGGTGTTTAACATGGAGTGGGTGTCAAACTGAGGACCTAATATTTTGATTTTGGGATTTTGGTTTTGGTTTTATTGACCCTACCTGTCACAAAGGACTCTGGTCTGTCATTAAATTAATGGGCAAAATAAAACTATCTATGCTTTAAATATATATATATATATATGGGGATGATAGTACCGACTTCACATGGCTGCTGTGAGACTTAGACATCAGCTACAAAGAGGAGGGCACATAGTAAGTGCTCAGTAAATGCGTGGTGGTAGCTGCTGTCGTTAATGCTGTTGTTGCTAATAATGACAGAACTTGACAATAGCATGGGCAACATGGGCTGAGTGGGACAAAGTGACAGCTAACATAACAAAGCTACTCAGACAGAAATGGAACCAGGTACAGATCTCTGTCACTAGGTCTGTCCCCAGTTTCAAATCTCCGTTACTGTGCCAGCTGCAGAGCTCTGGCTGGAAGAAGGGACAGAGACTTGCCTGTTCGCAGTCAGACCTAGCGAAGCCCAGCAACACAGCCAGCCCCGTGTGTGGGTCCGGATACGCTGAACATCCAGTCCTGGCCCCTGGACCACACCTGGAAGTCCCCCGGTGCACACAGGCTGGCCAGAAGGCAGTGGTAGTCCTGTTGCCTTCACTCCCCACTCTGCCGGTCACTGGGAGGCCCGGACCCACTGTGCTAGGTGAAAGCCCCCAGGCCTGGCGAGGGACCAGGAGTGTCCTTACAGCCAACTGGAGAGTGGGGAGAGAGCCCAAGGGACTGATAGAACTCATGACAGGATGCTCTTGCTTTTTTTAAATTAAAAAAAAAAAGTGTTATGGGCCTGACCGGTGTGGCTCAGTGGATTGAGCATGGGCTGGAACCAAAGGGTCACCAGTTCGATTCCCAGTCAGGGCACATGCCTGGGTTGTGGGCTAGGTCACCACTACACGGCACATGAGAGGCAACCACACATTGATATTTCTCTTCTCTTTCTCCTCTCTTCCCTTCTCTCTGAGAGTGAATGGATGGAATCTTTAAAAAAAAAAAGTGTTATGGTTATAAGTTTTCTGGGACAGGAAGGAGGTTTGTTAAAGTTACAGGGTGTCCAACTGTGGAGCTAATATGAAAGAAAGTAGGAAACCAGAAGAGATTACGTGAGGTTCCACTGATTGCCAGGGCAGGTCTTGCAAAGTGACAATTGTTGAGTGAATGATGCACTGGGTGACTTGTGATGTCCCTCCCATTCTGGGAGGCAAAATGGCCACTTCTTTCATCTCCAACACCGCTGAGGACTACAGTCATCTGCAAAAGCTCATTCAGCTTCACTGCCCCCATCAGAAGGAAGCCTGGCTCGAGAGAGCCAGCAGCAGCTTGTAAATGGGAACCCCCCAGGCAAGAGGGAGGTCAGGACCGGCCAGCTGCAGCAGCTGTGGCTTGGTTGGTGGCTGCTTTTCCAACCTCTCAGGTGCCCAGGACGGGCTGCCGAGCAGATGTGTTCTTCCTTAGCTCATGTCTGGATGGGGCTTTCTGGACAGAGGCAGGAAATGATGCTGCCATTTGTTTCAGTTTTCCTTCCACTTGTGGTCTTGGTGTTCCTTCAAAGCTTTCCCCGCTGCTCTTCCAGATCTCAGAGTATATGTTGGTGGTGTGTGTAAACGGTGTTTGTGTGCAGAATGCGTGGAGGGTGTGTGTTGGCGGTGTTTGTGAGGAAGGCGTTGGTGTGGAGCGTGTGTGGAGAGTGGGTGGGTGTGGACAGGCACGGGGTGAGCAGTCAGAGCACATGCAAACTGTCAGGAGTGGGTGCACCCATGCAAACAGGCCCAGGAGCTCCAACCCCCACACGTGCCTCCAAAGAGACACCGAAGGGAAGGGAAGCCAGCCCCTTTCCTTCTTTGCTCAGTGGGACTCGCCAGGGGGCTCTTCCCCCTCCTAATGGCTGCTGTCTCCCACAGAGCTCTCCTTCAGGGTGTGGATGTGTGGTGGGAGCTTGGAGATCGTGCCCTGCAGCCGAGTGGGCCACGTCTTCCGGAAGCGGCATCCCTACAACTTCCCTGAGGGCAACGCCCTCACCTATATCAGGTAGGTCACAGAACCAAGAGCCCCAAGCTTGGATCCAGGACACCAGGGTTCAGGGCCCAGCCCTGTCAACTGACTGTGGGCAGCCACGTACCCTCTGGGCTTTGGTGTCCCTGTTGGCCCCTGCCAGGTCTTCCATTCAGGATTCCAGGCACTTTCAGCAGTGGAAGGATGAAGGTGGGGGTATTGTCACCAGGTTTCTCTTGGCTTTACCAGCTTTGTCCTTGAGGCTCTTGGAAAACTGGCCAAATGACCAACTGGGAGCTGCCCTCCACTTACACGGCATGGATGACTCTGACTTGGTCAGCGTCTGCCCACCCATGTCCCCAGCCACAGGCCTTTTCATATATACATTTTCATACATACAGTTTATGGGGAGAGAGAGGGAGAGAGATGCACACACACACCAGGGACTTCTGTTTGTGTTTTTATATAAGTGGGCCCCCGCTCCATGTGTTTTTCCTGCAGGACACTTCTGCCACTCAGCACTAAATTAAAGACGTCCTTCCCTGGCAGTGCATGCTAACCATGGCATTGCCGTTCAAGGTTGCCCATACTCCATTGTGTGGAAGTAGTTCATTATCCTCCATTGATGGGCACGTAGGTTGTTGCCAGTGTTTCATTAAACAAATATTCTTGTACATGTCCTATTGCCTGCATGCAGGTCTATCGGTAGAACAGACTCCTGGAAGCAGAACGTCAGAGGGCATACATGCTTACAAAGTTGGTGGATATAGACAGATTGTTCTCCAAAAAGACTGTACTCATTTACGCCACCCCAATCAGTCTTGTTTTGCATACACTCCTGAGATGTCCGTAGCTCCATGTTCTCCTCAATGCACAGAGCTGATCTTAATCCTCCCCCTACCTCTGTTGCTGCCTTGGTGACTTTCTTTTGCTCCTTCCTCTCCTTTTAGGAATACCAAGCGCACCGCAGAGGTGTGGATGGACGAATATAAGCAATATTACTACGAAGCCCGTCCCTCGGCCATCGGGAAAGCCTTCGGCAGGTGGGCCCCTCCCCCAGCCCGCTTTGCCTGCCTCCGCCCACTTAGCGCAGCCTTCGCCAGAATACGAAATGGGCTTGCACGGGCTGACGGTCTCCTTAGTAACTGAGCCCCACCTGCTGGGCTCTCGGGGCCCACTCCTTAGGCAGTGCAGAGGCAGACACTGGTCCTTGAAGGGGTGCAACCCCGTGGGAGGAAATAACCAGAGAGGGCTCGTTTATGAAAAAGAGTTTCTGTGCACAAGCCGCCTCCAGGGAAAGGGGCCTCTGTGGGAGGGCTTGGGGAGGAACTGTCTGCAGAAAACACTTAGGGTCTTGCCTCCACCCCCAGTTGTTCCCAATCTGTGGACTGTTAGACTATTTTCTTTTCTCTCGCTGTTGTGACTACAGTGTAGTTAAGCATTTCCAAAATTCAGATTAGCTGCGAAGTCGATTTAGTGGTTGTGACCAGCATTTAAAAAAAAAATGATAGGGAATGAGAACACTAGAGATTAGTACAGAACAGAATAGAAAACGCAGCTGATTGCTGTGAAGAGTGATATTGTTTTTGCAAAACTCTTATTTTAGTTGTGCGTGTATGTGTCTACCTAAGTGTGTACCTGGGTAAACTTGACCACAGCGTAAGATGTGTTTATCTCTTATTCAAGGTTGTGGTCAGGAAAGTTTAAAAACATTATTAGTGATCATCAATAAATTTTCCTCCCTCTATTTACTTACATCTATCCCTTTAAAAAAAAAGAGAGAGAATTTTAACACTGACTATTTCTTTCAGTGGGGAGCTAAAATTTGGTGGGCACTTATGTCCCTTAATTTATTTGAGTCTCAACAAAAACCTCCTGAGGTAGGTGGTTATGTCTTTGGTTTACTGGAGGAGAAACTGAGGCTCAGAGAGGAGGTGAGGGCACTTGTCAGTGGCCATTACGGTCAGCGTAGCTGAGGACGGTGAGGAGACCAAATGGTGATGTCTGCTGACACATCAGAGGCTCCGGTTTCCCAGAATTCCTGACAGACCTTTAAAGCTGGTGCCTCTTGTTGTTGGGCCCCGTCTGCTAAACTGCAGTGCACAGAGGAAAACCTGAGTTCATTCAGGCTCTGTTCTCTGTGGAAATAAGGACCTATGCTAACTGAGAGTTCGTGTGATGCTAGTCGAGGGCTGCAGGGCTGAGGAGAGTGAAACAGGGCCCCCTGCATCCTGGGCGGATCCTGAAAGGTGAGCAGGAATTTGAGGAGAAGAAGGGCCAGGAGACCTGGGTGAACTTGCAGGTCTGAGAATGACTCCAGGAGGTGGCTAAGGCTGGAGGGCAGGCTGGGACCCAGCCTCCTGGTCCTGGCCTGCTCAGGTGGGGCCTCTGCCGGCCCTCCCTGGCGCTTCCTCCCAAACCCACTGGCCAGAGCCTGGACCAGACCTCCTCTTTCAGTGTGGCCACAAGGATCGAGCAGAGGAAGAAGATGAACTGCAAGTCCTTCCACTGGTACTTGGAAAACGTCTACCCAGAGCTCACGTGAGTGCAGCCCTCAGCCCGTGCATCTGGCCTGGGTGGGGGCTGGTGGCCATCGGGACCCCTTACTCCAAGCTCTCTCCATCCCAGGAAGCCTGCTCTTCCTAGCTGTCAGTGTTTATCTTCTTGTGAAGGAAAGCGGGAGGACGTTACCAGGAGTTAAGCACGATTTGTGGTAGGATCCAGATTTTTAACAGACTGGTTCTCTGTGCTAGAAATAGACATTGTCCCCTCAGGAAAACAACACTGCACTTTCTAGCAATGGCCACAGAAGTCATCATCCCCTTCGACTCTGTTATCTCCCTTCTGGGAGTTTATTCTAAGGAAATGAAGCAACTGAAGCAAAAAACTGTTGACAAACTAGTAGATGTGCGCCGTAGGCTTCTCAGCTGCTGGGCAGAAAATCGAGAAGCCCCCGACAATGGGGGCTGGTTTTCACGAATCATGATGTATTGATCTAAACGAACATTACGTGCCCATTAATATTGCAATTGTAAAGGCTGTGGAAGAGCATGGGGGAACTTTGCTGTAGCAAATGCAGAAGTAACCTGTAGATGGCGGTGCGTGCGAGTGTGTGTATGGTGTGCTGAACAGGACTGCGTGTGCCCGGCTCTGATGGCTGGGCGGGTGGAGAGGATTCTTTCTTCTTTCGAAATCCTTTTGAGTGTCTTGGCTACAGGCACATGGCTCATTTCCTCACCTCCTTCAGGTCTTTCTCGAATGTGACCTTCTCAGGGCACCCTCCTGGAACGCTGAATTCGCAGACCGCCCCGTCCCCAGCATCCTGGCACTGTGTTTCCCTGTCGCCCTATTATTGTCTAGCATACATCCGGCCGGTTAATTTGGGGGTTATCTCCCCGTACTTGACAGTCAGCTCCATGAGGGTAGAGGTGTTCATCTGTTTTGTTCACTGTTTTTTTTCTCCAGCTCCTAGCATAGTGCCTGGCGCAAAATGAGCTGTCAATAAATAATTTTGACGGAATAAATTGCACAGTCAATAAGCCTCAGTAATAACTTTGCAATTAGCACTCTTCCTGCTCTGGCCGTCACTCTGGGGAGCGGGCTATCCCACTGCTGCCAGTTTTCTCCCGCAGATGCTGCCGTGACTTTCCAGAACACTCCATTCCTTAGAGCTTGCATATCTTTGAGCAGCAGATTTGATTTTTGGAAAACATCGATAGTTGCTTATAGCCAAGACCAGGGGATGAACTAGACTGCCCCCAGATAACATAATCCTGGGTCCCAAATTTGGTATGATAAGACAGAAACAAGTCACGAGAACAGACTGATGCTGGGAGCAGTTCCCGAGGAATTCCAGAACAGTTCGAGCAGTGGCAGCGTCTTCAGAGGAAAGTTGGCAGCCTGGGTAACCCCAGGCTCCCCGGATGACAGCTGTGAGAGGGAGAACACTGATTCATGGGAGTATAATAAATGAGCAGCTTCCTCAAGGGACTGCTTCTGAGGGGATGGTTTCATTCTGACGTGTCATCTCTGAGGGGACAATTCATCTCCTTACATTCTGTCCGAGTTCACACAACGTTTGGATGGAGCCATAGACTCTAGGCCTTGGGCAGGAGCTGGAAAGCCTGGGGAAGGTTTTGGGAGAGGGGGGATGGAGAGTGTGCCCTTCCTGTCCTCCCCAGTCCCCATGCAGAGTGTCCTGAGTCATCCCCTGAGGACCAGAAATTATGTCATAACTGTCAGAACCCCAGATGGATTGATCCCAAGGCAGGAGAGTGGATGAAACCAGCGATGTTAAGTGAGGAACATAAGTCATCTTCCGTTTGTTCTGTCACTGTGTGAAAGTTTATTTATTTATTTTAAAATATTTTTATGTATTTATTTTTAGAGAGAGGGGAAGGGACTCAGCCCACAACCCAGGCCTGTGCCCCGACTGGGCATCGAACCAGCTACCTTTTGGTCCATGCAGCAATGCCCAACCCACTGACCCACACCAGTCAAGGAGACTGTGTGAAAGTTTAAAAAAATGACTTATTGCTGTTAAGAGAAGCCACACACCTCATTTATATCCAGATGACTCCTCCCCAGTCCGCTCGTTTGTGATCTGCCTCAGTTCTCAGGGGTTAAGAAGGAGATCAGTTGGCCCAAATGATACCAACTATCTTCCAAACGGGATCCTAATAGCTGGCCCACACTGCAGCTGGAGACTCTGTGAGAACGGGTCGGTTCTGGGGTTCTGGGGGCTTCCAACCAGCTCTGAGGAAGGAAGACCTGGTTTGGCTGAGATCCTGTGGCATGTCTACATCGAAGAATGCCAGAAGTGTTCAGATGACCCCCACCCCTGCCCAAGCTCTCTTGTGACCCAGGTAGCAGGAGGCAGATAAGGTTAGGCACACGGCCAGACCGGTTCCCCATCTGCCCACCATGCATCCACAACCCAAGAGCGCGTCCACCCTCCCGAGCCCAGGTACACAAGCCTGCGTCAGTGGGGCCGGCCGCCTCCTTAGGGTTATTGCCCGTGGGGTCAGACGCTGCGTCTTATGTCAGTGGTCACGCACATTTTTGCTGCGCATACAAAGTGATTTCATAATATGATATTTTGACATGCCTGTTTGACTTAGCGGTATGTTCTGGGTGCCCTCCCACATTGCCAGGTAGTCTTTCACAGTCCTTTGTAGCGGCTACAGAGGAACCACAGTGCGCTTCACCCATCCCCTGGTGGATACCCAGGAATTTCCAGTGTTTTCATGTCATCAGCAACTCTGAGATGAATATTTTTAGACTAAATCTCCGCGCACATCTATAATTATTGCTGTAGGATATTAAGCTCCCTGAGGTGGGATGGTGAGGTCAAAGGTGTGCACGTTTTTAAGGCCTTTGATACCTAAAAATAATGATAACACGCTGCCTTCCAGAAAAGTTAGGCTAATTTATGCTTTCACCATAGGATATGATGCTAAATATATATATTTGTGTGTATACATATGACTCTATATTCTTTTATATATAAAGTATATTTTATATGTAAATAAATGTGTAAATATACAATATATACATGTATAGTAAACAAACAGTGCTGACCCTCTAATATGTATTTCTTTCATTGTTAGTGAGATTGAACACATTTTCATATATGTGCATTTTAAATTGGCCCCTTTCAAGTGACCCCTCCCTGTCATTCTGAGATTGCTCGTTCAGCCCACATCCAGGTCCCCGTCGCTCTCCAGGCTCTCCTCTTTCCAGACTGGGGAGTGCTGGGTTTCTGGCCTAAGCTCTCTGCCCGCCAGAGCCCTCTCAGACCCAGCCTCCAAGCCAGTCCCTGGGGCTCCTGGAGCTGCTCAGAGCCCAGTGGGGCCCAGGCCTGTCTTCCCAGAGGAATCCCTTCTCCCTTTATCCCTCTTCTCCCCCACCTTGCCAGCTACGCCTGCTCCCCAGGGTTCCTCCCCCTGAGACCTTGGTGCCCGGGGAGCTGACTGCAGCTGCCCTCTGGGTAAGCGTGGGTAAGCCTGAGATGGGCAGAAAACAAGCCTGACCCCACCTTTCCTCTCAGGGTCCCGGTGAAGGAAGTGCTCCCCGGCATCATTAAGCAGGGAGTTAACTGCTTAGAATCCCAGGGCCAGGACACTGCTGGCAACTTCCTGCTCGGAGTGGGGATCTGCAGAGGGTCTGCCAAGAACCCCCCTGCAGCCCAGGTAAGCTGCTTAGGTCCCAGAGTGCGATGTGGGGCTTTCCTCTGCTCCTCCTCCTCCTCTCTCTGCCTACACTCTCCACAAACCCACTTTCCCAGGGACCCTGCTGGCTGGCCCCTCCCACTCCGCTCCTTGGGTCTGCCCTGTCACATTCCCACCTTCTTTCCCGCCTGTGACACAGCTGCCCTCTGTGCACCACCTGCTTTCTGCTTAACGAGGGAGAGATGCTGCCAAACAGCGCCCAGCTCTCTCCTGGGATGCAGCTGTGGTCAGCTGATGTGATGGGCGCAGGGCATCCAGGACTCTTGTATGTGCATGCATGTGCAAAACATGAGTATCGCACCACGTCAAGACTAGAGCCAGTCATGGAGCTCCCATCATGGACAGGCTTCCTGCCTGCCCTGGTCCATGTCCTGTCTTTCACCCCCTCCCTGGCGTCCCTCCCTCGGTACCTTCTCCATTGCCCTCTAGCTAGGCTAGCCAAGCTCCCCCAATATTTTATTATGAAAAATTTCAAATATATAGAAAAGTTGGAAGAACTGTACAGTGAATACCCATGCACCCACCCCTATTAGTAGAAAATTTTACCAAAATACACAGTATATTTGCCTTATTGCCCATCCATTCATCTGTCCATCCATTGCTGTGCTTTTGGACTCAGCCTTTCTGGTTCCTGCCCTGCAGGCGTGGCTGTTCAGTGATCATCTCATCCAGCAGCAGGGGAAGTGCCTGACCGCCACCTCCACCTCCATCTCTCCTGGGTCCCTGGTCACACTACAGGCATGCAACCCGAGAGAAGGCAGGCAGGTAAGCCTCCTTGTCCCTGGGCTCAGGATGGCCAGCAGCCCCAGGAGGACACAGAGTGGGGATGGCAGACCCTGGCAGGGGAGCCCCAGGCTGAGACATACAGACTCAAACCCTCTAGAATGAGGAGCTGTGCAGGCCTAAGTCATTATCAAGGTCAAGTCTATGATTTTACTCATGAGGAAGTCCTTCAGGTAAATACTTGTTAAATGTCTGTCCTGCCAGCCTATGAAGTGAATGAGGGCAGCAACTATTTGTCTTGTCAACAAGGACCCTAGCCTGTGACAACCACCAGAGCCCAAATAAGTGTTAGTTTCACCGAGAGCCCATACTAGGACGTTTACATGGATCATCTCATCTACTCCTCCCAGCAACCCTGTGACACAGGCTCCTGCACTAGCCGCATTTTGTCGGCCATGAGACCGAGGCTCCCTATATTTGAGAGACATATGTTAGATCTCACAGCTGGGATGGGGTGGGACTGGGATTGAAACCAGGGTACATGTGATCCCGGAGCCCACAGTCTTACCCCAGCATGGAGTAGATGCTCAGTGAGTATTTCTTGACTGCTGACTGGCTGGGGAAACCGAAATCCAGATACAGTAACTTCCACACTGTCACGCCAGCCTTGCGTGACCACTGCCTTTTCCATTTGTCAAACACTGTCTCTCTCCCTGTCTCCACTCATCCGGGGAGACAGGTCAGGCCCACTTGTTGTGGAAGAAGCTGATGGTCCTAGTGATGAAGTGATTCACTTATGGGACGTAGCAACCAGGGATAGAGTCAGCCTGGCTCCTTCCTCTGTCACCCCCTATGTGGCAGGGAGGGCTGCACCTCTGCTTGGGAACTAGGACGCAAAGGCCAGAGGTCTGCTCCGGCTCTTCCTCTGCCTGCCCCCACTGGGTAGCCATCCCTGTGTCTGACTCTTGCCAGCCCATGGGGCAGTACAAGGGGCGAGGGGACTGGCTGCCTGGCTGTCTGACTCAGCCTGCAGGGTTCTCCTCCCATCCTGTTGGTCTGGGTCAGCTCTTTAGGGATGACTGACAGTTTGCTATTCTACCCTGGAAAAGCAGCCGAATCTGCTCCTTGCTGGGTCTGAGAGATTTGTGTGCCGTGGCCTGCTTGCTGGGCCCACCAGACATTTCTGAAGCACTTTCAGATTGAGGGGTGCAGCTGGTCCTATTCCTCGCCAAGGCTGCCTGTCCCTTACCCTGCAGTGAGCGGGTCCTGAGGCCCCCTTCCTGGAGCATGGAACTCCTAAGTGTCAAGCCTTAAGCCCATTCCCACTCCCTCCTTGTCTTTTATTTATTTTTTTTAAAGATTTTTATTTTATTTATTTTCAGAGAGAGGAGAAGGGAGGGAGAAAGAGCAATGTATGGTTGCCTCTCACATGACCCTCATTGGGGACCTGGCCCGCAACCCAGGCATGTGCCCCGACTGGGAATCGAACCGGGACCCTCTGGTTCCCAGCCGGCGCTCAATCCACTGAGCTACACCAGCCAGGCTGTCTTTTATTTTTTAATTGATTTTTAGAGGGAGAGAGAAACATCTATTTGTTGTTCCACTTATTCATTGGTTGCCTCCTATATGTACCCTGATTGGGGATTGAACCTGCAAACTTGGCATGTTGGGATGACGCTCCAACCAACTGAGCTACCCAGCCAGGGCCTCCCTCCTTGTTGAGGCTGGAGCTGGGAAATAGCTCCCAGGGCAGCCACCATGCAAATACTTCCCTGGGGCTAAAGCATTCATTTCCCCTTTTGTGCTGACCCAGCCTTGTCCCCAGTCATTCTGCTCCTGCAAGTTCTGCCAGGCCCCCAATAGCACCTTGGGCAGCTGCACCCCCTCCCCCAGGAGGACAGGATGAGAGTTTCTCCTACTGCCAGCACCTACTCTAAAATTGGCCTTCCTTCTTGGTTCCCTTTGTTCCCGTGTCCAAGGTCACTTGGGGGTTAGGTATCCAAGAGGTCCCCTGTGCATTCGAGCCGGTGTGATGGAGTCAGCAAGTCCCAGCTTGGTCGCCCCCCTCACCTCTCTAAACCTTAGTACTCTTATTATAAAATGAGGGGCTCCCTCCCCTGCCTGTCCCTCAAGGAGTCTGCAAGAACCAAGACTATGGAGATGGGTCAGTCCTGTAAGGGGACTCTGTTTCTCCGGCCAAGCCCAGAACTGAGTGGCCAGGGGGTCGGGGAGGCCCTGAGACTGTGCCTGATGGCACTGTTAGGAAGTGGTAATCCTGTGATTGGGGGAGCACCTCCTAATGATTGGGGCATTCATTCACTCATCCATGCATTCATTCTTCATAAAACAAAACTGCATTGGGTGCCTACTCATGCAGGGAATGTGCAAATCATGTTGGCCACAGGGATGAAAGAAGGACATGGTCCAGCAAGGCGCAGCTGGTAGAGTGTGGCCAGGACTTACCAGGAGGTCAGAGTAGAAGAGCACAGGCAATAGGATGCTGTGAGTTTCAGAGGGACCAAAGGCCCTGTCCCACCCACTACCCCTGACCTTTAGGCCAGGGGCCCCCCTGTGCTGGGGCCGTATGGACCAGAGGGGCTGGTTCTCAACTCTGAGCCTCATAGCACTGTGTTCCCAAGAGGGATCCAGACTCTGACACCCGCCTTCCACCCTGTGTGCACACCCCAAGTTGGTTCCCTTCTCTGCCCACCCCATGTCCCCCTGCAGGCCTGGACCTGAAGCTGCGTGCAGCTCACCTCCCTTCTAGCTGCTCCAAAAAAACACATGGCCCCTACCCCTCCGAGCCCTCTGGGCTCCATCTGCATGGTCACGAGCACTTCCCACTCCTTAGGGAAGACAAGGAAGACAAGGTGGATATGGGAAGAGGGGAGGTGGATATATGGGAAGAAAATAGGGAAGAAACCAAAAATAGACCAAGTGTCCAAACCACACTTCATCCTCCATCCACGCATTTCCAAAATGTTCTACCGGAACAACTCTCCTTCTCCTTGTCAAGCCTGGGGAAGGGGAGGCACCAGGAGGTGAAGGCACTGACCTGGGAGCCCCTTCATGACTCCTATAGGGGACTCGAGTGCCCCCACCAGCCCGCTGGCCTCACTCCCTCTCTGCTGAGATGGTGGCCAGTTCCCGCTAAAGGGTATACGTAACCGGCTGCACAGCGATAGGCAAGGGCCGCAGCTTCAAGCTGCAGGAAGAACACTTGTCTGAAGGGGTCAAAGATTCACCTTTCCAGGAACCCAAACTCAGGTGTCTCCAGGAAGCCAGTGGGGAAGCCCGGGTGGGACTCAGGCGAACTGAGATAAGGGTCCGTTTACAGCGGAGAGCAGCTTCTCGGCCCCAACCAGCTGATGCCACAAGAGACACCGAGCCCTGTCTGAACGGAAGCTGGAAATGCAGATTTTTATGTGGCGACTAAGGCAAAAAATTTTTTTAAGATTTTATTTATTTTTTAGAGACAGGTGAAGGGAAAGAGAAAGAGAGGGAGAGAAACATCAGTGTGCGGTTGCCCCTCGCATGCCCCCAACTGGGGACCTGGCCCGCAACCCAGGCACGTGCCCTCACTGGGAATGGAACCAGCGACCCTTTGATTTGCAGGCCCACGATCAATCCACTGAGCTACACCAGCCAGGGTGCGACTAAGGCAGATTTTATGTTAACACCATAAAGGCCAAGTACATCTCTGTATTCGATGCAGCCCGTGCGCCTCTGACCTAGACAGTAACTTCATGCCAAGCTACAGAACAGGAGTGCCTTGGGAGGCACGGGCTTACAGCTTGTGTGCTGGGGGTGGGGCGAAGGGCATGGCTCTTATGTCTGGGACACACAGGCTGTTTAAATGGGGGCTGGCGGGACCGTCCTAGGTATATGCAGAGCCATGTCTACACATGTGCAATGAAGGTGTGAGCGTTATTATTTTTAATCACTGTCTCCTCATACGCCTCCTTCCCCACTTCTGCCCGCAGAGATGGAGGAGAAAAGCCTCCTTCATCCAGCATTCAGTCAGCGGCCTCTGCCTGGAGGCCAAGCCCGCCCAGCTGCTGACCAGCAAGTGCCAGGCCGACACCCCAGCCCAGCAGTGGCAGCTGCTGCCGCACACATGACGGTGGCCCTGGGGCCTGCTACCTTTTGCATGAGACTTTGGGCCTGGAAGGGGGTTGGGGTGGGGGCGTGTACAGCGGGCCGTTTCCATCTCCTCACATTTCCGCCGGAACCATCCGCAAACACCCCTGCCGCGAGACACCATTCTGCAAAGCTTGCACAGAGGGAGCGCGGGGGCCTGCCTGATGCCCCGGCTGCCAACCCGCCCCCACCCTGGGACAGAAGAAGGTCAGGATGCTGGACTGCTGCTGGGCAGAGACTGGGCAAGTGCCCTCGCCCTTGGCCCCTCCCTTCTGCCTCCTGGGGACCCTCCCCTTGTTGGCTGGGGAGAACAAGGCCAGAAGCCCTCGCAGGGTCCCCACGGTGTCACAGGGCCTGCTTGTGGGATCAGGCATGGGGAAAGAACACAGGCGGTGCAGGTGGAGAGCCTGAGGCTGGGAGGAGAGGGGCAGCCTTTGGGGTGGACAGACAACCAGAAGGGGCTGAGAAGCTCAGTGGCCTGGCCCAGGCATGTGCTGGGTTGGGTATGGGAAGGTGGGATCCAGGGGGCAGGATGGGTGACTTTTAGAAGGACATGGACAGAAAGGCAGCACGTCACCCAAAGAGTGATCTCTTCCCAGGGACCTAACCCTCCCATGCTGCACCAGCCCTGGGGCGCTGTGCCTCTGGGCCTGTGCTCTGGGCCTCTCAGCAAGAGGCTGCAGGGCGATCTTCATGAGCAGCCTTGAGACACAGTTTACTAAAGAGGCCCGCTTCTCTTTGGCCACGTGTCAGGACAAAACCTCTCCCTCGGGCCTTAATGACCTGCAGGTGCCCTGTGCCCCGGCCTGGACCCACCGTGAGGACCCCATAAGGACAGACGGCCGCCATGCACCACTGAGCTGCCCCGTTCTCATTCGTGGTTTTTGACAACTGCTTTCTCAAAAGCCGTTGCCTCTGTAAACCCCGCATATGGAACCAGGGTGGCCTGCAAGAACGACCTTCTTTCTGGAGCATCGACATTCCCTCCGTCGCTGCGGAGTAAGTCATCCCGGCTAAGCCTCATCCTCACCACTCCCCGCTACAGGAGGGAGGCCCTCAGGAGTCAGTCAGTGCAGTGGGCGGGAGGCTGGCTGGTGGCTCCCAATTGTGTAGAGAGGTCCCAGTCACTTCTCGCAGCCACTGGGCCTTTCCCCCTCCCCATGGCCTGGTCTTGGAACCACTTCTGTTATGCCCCGTGTTCCTCTTCTCCCACTGCCCTGGCTCAGGCCTTGTGATTTCAGGCAAAAGACTGCTGGTACCAAGACCCCGAGGGGTCCCCCTCCCAAAGAAAACCAGCCTGAGACCCCTTGGGAGTTTATGGATTCCAGAGGGCCTAGGAATCTCCTGAAATTGTCCCCGCAAACAGTGCATGAGTGTGCATATATGCATTTTCCTGGAGAGAGGGTTCATGGACTTCCCCCGCTGCCTGCAGAGGTCCTTGATCCCCAAAGGGCCTGAACCCCTGCTCTGGATTGGAGCTACCACCCACCTGAGCTGCTGTGCCCCATCTCCCTCCCTGGTGTGCCTAAACTGCTGTCGCCTGCTCCCTCCATGCAGCCCTTGGGGCCAGAAGCCAAGGGTCCCTGGTCCACAGCACCCAGCCCGGAGGGTCCTCAGAGGTGCCCTCTCACCTCCTGGCTCTCACTGGCATCCTCTTGGCAGTGCCCCTGTGTGCCAGCGTGCGCCCCGCAGGCTCACCGGCATGGGGGCCACGCTTCTTCCGTCCTCCGTTGTGACGTTTCATCTGCTGCCATCTCTGTGGTGCGTGTCCACCCGGCTGGGCAGCATGGACTTTGGGGATGCAGGGCGGGGGTTTCCCTTGAATGTAAGAGGGCTGCTGCTCAGACAGCCTTGGAGAGGCCCCTTCTCCCCTGTGGTCAGACCAGGTGTAGCCCTCGTCAGCCATCCTCTGTGGGACTCAGCCCTATTCTGTTTTTGCTTTTCCTCTTCTTGACCAAAGCATGTGCCACTAGCTGCCCTCGAGGACCTAGTCTTTATGAAACACACACCTGGAATAAAACCACTTCTCACACATACACGTGCACCAGCGCCTTCCTTTCTGACTCCCTGAAAGAATTGAGCCCTTCAGCGCCACCCTCCCGGCCTCGCAGGGAAGTTGGGGCCTCTATTCTGTAAAAGTGAAACTGAACACGCTCTCGTCTAACCCCTTCCTGCACCTGAGAGCTGGCTCCTTGAACTACATGCCCCATGGTACCCAAGGGATCCCTGGATGACAGGCTGGCTGCGCTGGGGGGAGCCAGCAGGTGGCCTTGCCGCTGAGGCTGGCTGGGACCGGAGCCCAGGCTCCTGTGACCTCACTGAGGGGCGCTACTTGGGGCTTCAAAATGGAAACCATGGGGCTTCTCCAGATGCTCGCCTTTGCCAATGTTCTCCTTCCCTGAGCACCGGCCCTGGCCCTGCCGAGCTGCCCTTCGCCTCCACCACATAAGAAGGCAGTGGTAAAATGCAAGTGGGACCATCTTCCTGGGTAGAAACAGTAAAATAATTGCAGAAAGAGTCCCGCCAGCCTAGCTTTGTTTGATGGGGTAGCAGATGCTCTGCCTAATGTTTCCACGGAAACCAATGGAAAGCCCCTCCATTTCTGTAATCAGAAGCTGAATCTGCCCAGGTAGAAATAAACACTTCGGTGCACTTAGGAACTGTAGTGGGCAGGCCAGTGCAAGACTAAACCTCTCCTGAATACAGCCATTTCTGTCCCTGTCCCCAACTTGTCTCAGGGCTGCTCATCTGGATTCCCCAGAACTCAGGACCCCAGGACAGAGGGACCAAAGTGCTGGAGGTTGACGGTTCCAAGCACGCAGCATGGCTGTGGAGCCCAGCTTGGGCTAGGTTGAGCAAAGGTGGCAGTTTACTTACTGCCAGACTCATTGGTGCAGTCCCTGTGCATCCGTCTGTCCTCTTGAGGAGCGCAGACCACCACCTGCCACCATCTTGGGCCCCTTCCTGGCCAGGCTGGTCCATCTGTCCACTTTTCATCTATTTTCCCTCCCACCTTGAAGGACCGGTGCTACTTCTCCTGAGGCACGCTCTTGCCCTCCAAGCCTACCTCTCCAAGGCCCATTTTTTCTCCCACTCACCCCTCCCCCTGCCTTTTTTTTCCTGGAAACTAAGACTGTTAGCCTTCCGTCAGCTCCTGGAGGAATCAGCAAACGCCCTTGGGCTGGCCAGTAACAAAGGGCCTTACTTAACCCAACTGAAGAGTGAGCCTCCCAGGGCGTCCTGGGGTGGGAGGGTGGGAGGGACACTGTATGGGGCCAGCCTCCCGTTTGTCCAGCAGTGAAGGCTTGTCCCATCCCTGGGCCCCTGTGACTTTCCCAAAGGCTCCCCCCGCCCCCCCGCCGCCCCCCACCCCACCCCTCAGCCTCCTCCTTTGCAGTTGGGAGAAATAACCCTGGCAGCAGGACTGCGCTCCGAGGGGTCTGCCCCTCCCAGGCCTGCGGAGTGTCTTCCAGCACCAAGCGGGGTGTGGCCCTCTCCCACCAGGCGAGCAGGAAAGGAAACCTGGAAGGGAAAGGCTGGTCCTTGTCCTGTCCTCAGCTTCATTCCCGACAATGTTCTCAACGTCTGGTATTTGCATGTCCCCTGTGATGCTCTGAGACAGTTCGCTCCGGAAGGGAGGGGACCTGGGCAGCTTCTCTTCTCTGAAGAGGTCTTTGCTGCCAGGCACTCAGCACAGACTTGGAGGCTGAAGAGGGAGGGGCCCGCTCCACTCCCAGGCCAGGGTAGCCCAGGGGGGCTGAGGCCCAGAGCCACCTGAAGACAGTCCTCTGCTGCGGAATTCAACCCCGTGGAGTTCAGGAAGAGGGTCTTAAGAGTATGGACTCCAGAGACCTCATCAACAGGGATGGATCCATCCCACTCTGCCACTTACTAGCTCTGAGGCCTTAAATAAGTTATTTCTTCTCAGCCTTGGTTTCCTCACCTGGAAGAAGGGGGTACTCACAGCCTGAGAGGGGTTTTCTGAGGACTGGTTTATCAATGACTGCAAAGCATCCGGCCCTTTCTCAATGCGTAGTAAGCGAGTGCCATCGCTATTGTTAACAAATGCTTTCTGAACGCCTGCTCAGTGCTCAGCACTTTGCGGGAGCAATGTTGCAAATGTAAACAAACAGAAACTGTCCTTGCCCCAAGAACGAACATTCTAGCAGGGGAGATGGACCAATGAGCCAGCAACCATAATGCCACAAGATAGAAGCTGCAGGAAGGCAGAAGCTAGGGGAGCAGCAAAGTGGGTCCCCCCTGTAGCCTGGGGGCTACATGATGCCCTGGCTGGGTGAGGAGTGAGCAGGGTGAGGACTGATGAGCTCAGCTGGTCCTAGGAGCCCAGCGGGCAGCTCAGCGGGCCAGTGCTGAGTGGCCCAGGCTCTCCACCCCAGCGCCAATCATGTCATGGTGATGTAGACCAATTGTCGTCTTGCTCTGGGAGTCATTCAAACTCAAACAGACGTAACTTCTGCTTCTTGAGCCGGCGACTACTCCTTCAGGGCCCAGTTTTCTTTGTTTGCGGAGGACAAGAGACAGGGTGGAGCCACATGGCCTGGAAAACTGAGTGATTCTATCAAGAGGGAATGAATGCAAATGACCAGAGGTGTTCCAGAAGAACTTATTTTCTCCTTCTTCCCTGGCTCAAGTATCTCTGACCCCCTCAAACTACTCGGAAACTAGGCACTCAATTTATATTTGTCCGTTTTTCCTCTCACTTGTCTTTAAAAGCTTGGTATCTTCACAATGCCACCCTTCTTACTTCTTTGTGGTCTCTGAGCAACGGTGCATTGGTGATGCTAAGGGCTGACATGGATTGAGCATTTCCTGGGTACCCAGCACTCGGCACCACCTGCATTCTCACAGACCAGCAGCATCGGCCTCACCTGGGAACTTAGTAGAAATGCACACTCTTAGGCTGCACCCACACCAGTTGAATCAGAAACTCTGGGGGTGCAGCTCAGCCCTCTGCGTTTACAAAGGCCCCTGGGGATTCTGATGCACAGTGGAGCTTGAAAGCATCTGGTTTGGTGACTGAGATGGGTCCTGGTCCCCTCACTGGAGGGCACAGAAGGCTCAGAGCAGATGCTGTGTGCTGCAGGCCGCACCTCTGCTAAGCAGGCTGCCTCCGCGCTCCTGCGCACCGGGCTGCGACGCTGCGACGGATCTCTCCGGGTGGAAGAGAGCGGGCATGAGGCTGGGCCAAGGTTCCCCACTGAGCCAGATGCCACATGCCAACCTTGCTTTGTGTGATTTATGAGTTTCTTCCCAACACCAGCCACATACCGCTGATTTCATTATAGAAAAGCTTCCCTGCCAGAAGAGTCATTAATCAAGGGATTGTTGCTACCTCGCCGCCCTCTGGATGGGCACACAAAACCGTGGGTTCCGTGGCTACGTCCTTCCTCTGCATCACCCAACTGACGACAATTCACAGCCAGTACTGTCATCTGTGTACCAGAGTCACTGAGGTCCACGCATTTCAGCTTCTTTAATCTTTACAACTTTATCAGGTAGGGGGTTTCATTGTCAGCCATTTACAAACTAGGAAATCGAAACCCAGAGAAGTTAACACACTTGCCCAAGACTGCAGGCCTAGTAAGGGGTAGAGCCCATTTTGCACTTCAGGAAATGAGGCCCCATGCAAAGCTCTCAGTCTCACCCCGGAGCCCAGGGCTTGTCCTCCTATGCCCCACATTCTTTCATGAGTGATTCTCTGAAGCCTGAGAGGTAGGGGGGACCAGAGTCGGCTCTACTGAAGTAGAAAGAGCCTGAGAGGCCGATGCAACTAAAGACACAGAGCAGGAATTAGAGGGTACTAGGACTCAGCAGAACCGAGAGCATGATGCAGTGACAGGTCAGTTGCTGATGACACTGCCTGGTGCCAGGTGTCTTCTCTGGAGCTCAGGGGTGAGACCCCCTCAATGATGATCTTGCCCGACAGGCTGAGGCTGCTTTGCTCCGATGTCTGCTTTCTCCTGCATCCTCTTGAGGAATCTTGTTTTCCAAATGTCTTCCTGGCCTTAAGCTTCTCTGTCCTGCATCACTTCTCTTCTGATGCCAGTTGTGTGCTTGTGCAGGGGGACTCTTCTTCTGCAGACCTGCCCCTGTGGCATTGTCACCCTGAGGTGGGGACTTGAGCATACCTAGTGGAGCCTGGTAGGTTCACTCACAGTGTTCCCCAGGCACCTGGGGTGTTGCAGGCTCAGCAGCTAGCTGGGCTCGCGTGAAGTTTGCTGCACCCACATGTGTCCGCCCCAGTTACGTGTTGGCTGCTTTACTGTGTGAGAGCAGGAGTGGAGCGCTCCAGCCTCACAGTGAGAGGACAGTTGCTCCCAGCCCAGCCACTGTGGAAGTCACTTGAGCAAGTCACTTAGGCTTCCTGGGTCTCAGTGTCCTCAACTATAAAAGGGGGGGTGCAATGTAGGGGGAAGATCAAATGAGAAAACTCTGTGGTCCAGCCTTGTGGCCTGTGAAGCCTGTGCAGCGGCCCGGGAACACCAGGGGCTACTTCTCTGGCCCTGCGGCAGGCCAGAGCTGTTAGACCCAAGGCTGGGGACTGTCCAGCTGCTACGGACATTCTCCAGCCACCAGGCCAAGGCCTTGAAGGTCAGACATAGGGGTCTGAGGGGGTGGAAAGCCAACCAGAGAAGAAGAGCTGAGGAGTCCAGGCCCCCACTTTGCTCCTGAACTGGAGATGGCTGATCTATGAAACCATTTTTGGTGGCACTTGCTTATACCTTTGAGAAGCAAGCAAAGTAGATTCAGCTGGAGTCTTGATGTTCTAGTAGGCTGTGAAAATGTTCAGGCTCATGGGGAGGGCCAGGATGGGGACTGGGAGGGAGAGTTATGAGGCAGCAAGAACGGTTCCTTCAGGGTCTTCGGAGCAGAGATGCCCCTCTCTCACCCGCGCCCCCTGCCTGACGTGGGTTAGGGCTCTTCGGGCCTGCCTCACAGAACGGAGGACAAGGGGCTGTGCTGACTGTCCTAGGCAGGTGGCCTCTGTCTGTGGAGGCCCCACAGGGCATGGCCTTGCTGCTCTCAGGAGGAGAGCACCCTCTGAGGGAGGGTGACAAAGCCACATTGTTGAAAAGGCCCCACGAATATTTATCAAGGGCACAGAAAGCTGCGATGGGGAGGCTCCCTCTCAGGCTGAGCTCACTCCGCCGGGCAGGGGAGCGAGCCGGAGGCTGTGGAGCCGAACCTAGAGCTGAACTGGCTGTTTTCTCTCACCAGCTGGGCAACATGTGTCAGGTGACTTTACCTTTCTGACCTCAGGCCACTCACCCATAAAACAGGGACAACACGACGTACTGCTTAGGGATGGTGTGAGATTCGAATGAGGTGACATTTGTGAATGGGCTGGAATAAAGAAAAGGGAGGACGGTACCCAAAGGAATGAATGCCCAGACTCTGCGCGGAGGTAGTTGTCCCGTTCATGGCTGCAGCCCCTGCGCTTGACACAGAGGAAGTGGTCAGTGAGCATCATGAAGGAGCGAGCTAGCGAATAAATGGATGAGTGTAGGAGCTCCACGTGAGGCAAAAGGGCCTCTCTGTGGCAGCTTTGACCCCAGCCCCAGCCCCAGCCCCAGCCCGGGGTCCCCAGGACTCCAAAAGCAGACATGTGTTCGAGATAGGCGTGTTAACTTTGCAGAGAGAGGAGTCTTGTCGGGCATGGGGCCGACAGTTGGACAAACGGATGTAATTCATGGGCAAGAATTACAGCCTCAAGCTTCCCTGAGATTCCTGGCCTCCGTCTCTAGCCACTGGGCGAATGGCCTTCCTATGGACTCCCCGGGTGTCCATTCGTCTCCCCTTTACCTCAAATCAAGGTTGTAACGGGCTGGCCTGTACTTTCCTACACTCCCATTAGATCGCAAACTGCATGAAAAAGAAGGTCATGTCCACATCAACCAACACAGTGCCTGGTGCACGGCAGGTACTCAATAAATGTGCGGTGAGTGACTGAACGAGTAAAACGAAACCGCGGTGCCCCCTCGGTTCTGAGAGTCTGCTCTTGGGCCACAGGGTTTGGGTGCCTGTCAGTTTTGTTCTCAGCTTTCTCTTCTAACCTGGCTGATTTGGGTTTTCCAGGAATCAGCTGATGTTTGACCACGAAAATTCCTTTTCCCTCAGCACAGGAGACCCAGCATTTGCAAGTTAATGCCAAATCAGTTCCTGATTAAACAGGCAACAAACGTGAAAACAAAAATCACACAGCAGAGACGATGCAGCAAATACAGGTGGGGATGCACCTGTCTGTGAGAAGACGACACACTAATGAATTCGTTAAAGTTGGGCTAAGGCAGTGAAAACTGCAGCATTGCGTTGATCTATGGTTCTCGTTTAAACCGGCGGCAGAAAGGAAGCGATGAAGGCTCTTCTGTGCTCCAAGCCCTCGGCTTCTTGAAGTTTTTGCCCCTGGCCATGTCTCTGCTCCGGATATAAGTCTTTAGTTTATTCGCATACAAATTGCAAACACCTACAAAATCTCCAGATCAAGCAATTTTTAAGTAAAATGTTATTGCTTCCCTGAAGGCTATCATTCCTTGGTTTTTCTCAATATTCTTCTCATTTAGCAGCCACAAAAGTTGACCCAGATTTTCCACCCAGGAGTGTCTACTACAAGGAGTGGGAGGAGCCAAAGTGAGGGAAGGCAGAGAAGGGAGAAGGTAGCTGGGAGATCAAACCCGCTTTTTCAGGACACCCAGAACCTGGCCTAAGTGTTTTAAGTATTATTTTAATTCTGAAGCTAACTCGGTGGGGTAGACACTATTACTGTCTTCATTCGTAGTGAGGAAATCAAGGTTAGGAGATGTTGTGTGAGTTGCTCAAGGTCAGACAGCTGGGAAATCATAGGGCCTGAACTCCAAGGGTGTCTGGCTCCTGGAATTTTATACACATACACTCATAAATTTATGCCACACAATTATAATTTTAATATTATATAAATATTATAATCATTATATATTTTATAATATAATAAATACTTTAATGTTTTGATGTTAATTTATAATCAATATAAATATTTTATAATTTTAATACAATTATTATATAATTATACTTATATAATTATAAGTGTGTGTGTATATTTATATATATATATTTTTTGCCCTGCAAAAAGCTTTGTTTCCATTTGATCCACAGATGGGAGAGGCTCCAGGGTGGTTAAAAGGCTAATTAGCAGTTGCAGGAAGAGGCTCAGGCAGAAGCCAGACGCCAGGGGGAGGCTGAGGGGCCCCTCAAAGACCTCTGGGCCCCAAAGGCTCAGTTGAGGGTGAACCTTTCAAAGAAACACTCGCACAGCCCAGCCTGGGGGTGACCAGCCTGCGGAGCTTAGTCAGGTGGCCTCCCATCCTTGATGTGTTTCCCCTCCTCATCCAGGAAGTGGTTTCCAGGAAGTCCCAGAGATGAGGGTCTTGGGTGGGACCCAGGCATGGAGATGCAAAAGGTCCTGGTCTAGGGTCTTCTCCACGACCATGGCAGCTTCCCTGGTGCCCTGAGTTTCACCCCACTCATTTGGGAACAGAACGTGGCCACCACGCTGGTTTTGCATTTTTAAGAGACGCTTGGGGCCGCACGGAAGGGGCCCATGCCCTCCAGAGCCACTTCGCTGCAGTCGAGATAGAAGCCCAGAGAAAAGTCGGTACAGGAGGCCAGCAGAGGCAGGTCGACCAGGTGGCCCCCTCCCTGGTGGAATAATTTTGAGGAATTTGGGAGCTCACGGTTGCTCGGCAATAAGGAGGTAAGCTCAAAAAATGGTGTTGGCTGCTCTTGGAGGCTGAGGGTGGCTGAGGTGGTTCTGGAGGTGGTGACTGGAAAAGAGGCTGGAGGGTGGATGGAGCTGGAGGAAGGGGCATCCCGGGATCTGTTCTGACTAAACACTGACGGAGCAAGAGGCCTTGGGGGCCTCCTGAGGGCGCTGTCCCAGAATTCTGTGTTTAAGCTATGCTCTCTGTGTAAATTGCTTACTCTTTACATAGCTTTAAACACGTCAGGCAGCCTGTTGACTTATTAACAGTAGTGCGCGGGGTCTACTGCCTTGTCCCTACGCTGTTTTCAAATCTGAATGTGCTAAGGATTCTGGAGTTGTTGTCAGGATAGGGTTGGCTACGTGCTTCGTGGGGATAGGGGTAAAACAAAATTACGGGTCAGCTAATTCATACACTATTAAGAATTTCAAAAATGATGACAGCAGTGCAGGGCCCTTTGGAGCACAGGGCCTTGTACAGCGGCACAGACCACAGGCCCATGAAGCTACCTGAGTTGGAATTCTCAGTGCAAACATGTCCGTTTTGTCTGGGTACCTGGCTGGGTCTGGCACATGATAGGCAGTAAAACCTGTTGGCTCACTGAATGAACCAATGCAATAAACACTCGTATTCATCTACTACTGCCTACCAGGCGGTGTGCTAGGCACAGGGCGTACAGCAGTAAGCAATACACACGGGGTCCCTGACCCCATGGAGCACAGACTCTGAAGGGATGGAAAAATACAAGGCCCTGGCCGGGTAGCTCGGTTGGTTAGAGTCGTCCTGATACATCAAGGTTGTGGGTTCAATGCCCAGTCAGGGCACATATTATACAAGAATCAACCAATGAATGTATAAATAAGTGGAACAAGAAATCAATGTTTCTCTCTCTTTCTCTCTTAAAAAAAAATCAATAAAAAAACACCAAGGGCACTTCTACCAGGCACTACTACCAGGTGGTAGGGATCATTGGGGGATCATCTTACAGGCTTCCTATAGTGAGAAGCTAGGAAAATTCCTTGGCAAGTGGAATAGGGAAAGTGAGACAGCTGAAAACAATGCTGAGCAATTTACAGCCAGGTTCAGTTGGTCACCACAGCAGAAGACCAGAGTCCCTGACAGGGACCAACTGGGAAAACGAGGACCTTACCCTCAGGGTAACGTTTCCTCCCTGGAGAGAACATCTAGGCCTCAGGTGTATTTCAGCTCCAGGCCCAGAAAAGCAACAAAACCAGGTGGGTGACACCAGAACCAATTGCCACGACTAAAGACCCTGCCCTATCACTGACCAATCAGAGGAGACCATAACCCAAAAAGGTCGTACTTGGAGAACTGATGAATATTCTGCTGAAACCCTGCCCTGAGACCTCCCCTAAGGTTTCTTTCTGCAAGAGAGAGAGAAAAAACGTGAAGACAGACGAAGGCCCCAGAGTGTGTTCTCCCTCCGGATAGCGCACCATTCCCTTCTTCCCCCACTTCTTTCTTCGTAGGTACGCATCTCCTAAACTCAAAGGCAATGAGAAGTGGCAGCTTGTCCCAGGCTAATCCCCTGAATGTGTCCCCAAAGCCCCCTTTTCTCTGACTTCCCAGTGAGCTAAGGCAGCTCAGCCTAGGTTCTCCTGTTGCTTCTTCTGTGCTAGGCCTGTCCTTGTTTCACTGTCCCCAGCTTTAATAAATGTATCCTTAGTGTCACCTGGACTCGTGTTGTGAACTCTTTTCTACGCAAAGTCAAGAACCCACACCCTACAGCTGGCCCGAGGCAGACCCGCTCAGGGCCAGGTCCCCTTTCCAGTAACGCTACCACACAGGCCCCACCTGTTTCTTAGGTCAGGTGACCCAAGGAAACATTCCCAACCAGAACATTTTTTTAGGATGTGTGAACTCAGCTAGAAAAAAGGAGTCTTTCTAAAACTGCAAAACTTGGAGACTGTGAACAGCCATACTCCGCCCTAAGTGGAAGCAACTGGTCCATGGGAAGAATGAAGCCAACACCTGAAGGGAAGCAGAGCCAGCCACGGTGGGCCTTCCTGACTGCCCGCGCTCCCGGTTCCATCTGACCCTGAGACTCGCCTGTGCTCTGGCCAGTCCTGTGGTTTGGTTGTACAAGTCAACAAGCGACACCAACACCACCTCTGTTGTCACCTGAGCTAGTTCAAGGAGGGTTTGTCATTTTAACAAGGGAATGACAACCAGTTAACTGATCCCTAAGGCAGGAAGTCAGTGAGGAAACTATTGTACTTCAGGAGAGAACTAACTGGCGAGGGCTTCAAGTAAGGCCCTGGGGGGACAGTGATTAGGGCCCAAACAGGGGACCCTGTAAGAACTGAAGGCAGGTATCCTGCAGGACTATCCTATTCCCTGGTGTGTCCCCAGAGGCAACACTGTGTCTGGCACCTAGCAAAGTGCTCAGTAAATATTTGTGGAAATGAACGATGAAATGAATGAAGGCAGGAAAAGTAAAAGCCAGACTTGCTGACCAGCTCGGACCAGTGTGGCTCAGTTGGTTGGGCACTGTATTGCAAAGGGTCACCATTTCGATTCCTGGTTGGGGCACATGCCTGGGTTCTTCAGGGTTCGGTCCCCAGTTGGGGTGCGTATGAGAGGCAACGAATCAATGTTTCGCTCCCTCTCTTTCTCCTTCACTTCCCTCCTCTCTAAAAATAAATAAAATCTTAAAAGACTTGCTGACCAACAGGAAAAGGAAGATGAGCAAGAGGGAGAAATGCAGCCTTCCTGGCTGGCTGGCAGGCAGCCCTTTTCAGACGGGAGGAGCTGCTTTGGATGGGGTCATTGGCTGAGGGTCCCTCACCTTGGGTAATGAGTTCAGTTTTGAACTTCTGGCATGCATTTTCAAGATGAGTGGCTGGTCTTAGGAAGCAGGGGAGTTAACCCATCTACACAAGCACCTTCCCTGTCCTCGGCCTCTTTAGCTCTGACCACGTAACCAACTGAGTGACTCCGGTGTGTGCACTCAAAGCCTTTTTACTCGAAAGAAAGACCTAATTTCACAAATAGGCAATGATCATAACTGCCTCAGGGACCAGTGGTCCTTGATTAGGAGCAGCCTAAAGTTAGCATGACAAAACCAGCTGTCGAGTGTCAGCCTAATGAGTCCTGTCTCCCAGCACAGTCCTCTGGGGTCCCCTGTATGACAGCTCACTTCCCAACCAGACTGGGAAGATTATAGAGATGAGTTGAGAAGCTTGAAATTGGGTATTCAGAAAACACACTTGCTGTTCTCCTTTGGGGATGCCCACATGGAGGCTGGGCATAAATGGCAGCTTTAAAAAAAACTGGCATTATAATCTCCTTGGGACCTGGGTAGCTCAGAGGCAGAGCATTAAAGAACTAGCATTATAAAGCTGTCAGAGGTGGGCAAAGCCCCTTTTATTTTGGCATTCTGTGTCCAGTCAGAAGCAGTCGAGGGAGATGGTTAAGCAAAGGTTGTTAACTTTCAGCAGAATTTAGTTTGAAGTGCAGTGTTTGCATCCCTGGGCGAAGCTCATTAGCATGTGTCAGGAAGGCGGCTTCAGTGGCTCCACACGTTCCCTGCTGCTCCAGGCTTGCAGAACGCCTGCCTCACTACAAGCTCAGCTTCTCTAAGTTCCTCCAAGTTCCTCCTGCTGAGTAA
>PVJI01007561.1:0-77407 GCA_004026765.1 Micronycteris hirsuta
GACGTCCCAGTTGGAGTTCAGAAACAGGTCTTGAGCACACATTTAGGAATGTGTACTAGCAAGAGTGAAGCAGAGTCCATTCCTTAAGGGACTTGAGTGGGCAGGTTCCCAACATGGTCAGTTAGGGCCCAAAGTGGATATGGGATTCTTAGCAATACAGAATCTCAGTCGTTAGAACAAGAACACAAGGCCAAAGCTAGGCCATTAGTTGAAAGTTGGGCAAGCACTTCTTACATTTCTCCTGCTTACGGTTAAGTTTAGTCCTACAGATAAGATCAGGGTTAAACCTATGCATTGGATAAAGTTCAGGGGAGAAAAGGGTAGACCCACCAGTGAAGAAAAAGGGATTGCAAAGGCTGAGAATCCAGTAAGACCTGACAAGGAAGCCAAGATGGTTGCTTTCTTACAAAAAATTACTAGGTGCTCTGGAAAACCCAATACATGCTGTATGAATAGGATTTTTATTAATAGTATCTCATCGGTGATTATAATGTTACATTTTACTGGGCCTGACAGGTTTTTTACCATTAAAATGTTTATGGAAGAAATTTTGAATTTGCTGCCAGGCATCTACATGTGCCCTTGAATGAGCCTTTGGCTCACCTCCATAGAATATTGCTAGACCCAATACTGCATGTACAGAGGCTCTAGAAGGAGGAAAATAAGGTGGGTCAATACAATGACCAGTTCCTGGGTAGTAGATTATCTGGGGTCTCTCTTTTCCATGGGCTTGTAACCGTTCAGAGGCTATCTGAGCATAGAATTCACTCTTGAAGCTATGATCATCCAGGCCAACAATAAACAGGAAGGGCCCCTGGGCTTTTTCCAATGGAATAAGACTTTGGCAGTGGGGTTCCTCCAGTGGATTGTTCCAAATATTCATGAAATCTAGAAGGCCTGACTCAGTGGTTGTATGTTTTCCTAGGTCATTGCCGAGGTCAGGAATAATCATATCCTTATAATGCAAAGGAGCCATTATGTTGGCCACACAGGAATTGATAACTACAGTGGCTGAGATGCCCTTCAAAAAAGAAGCCATCGAGAGACACAGGTCACCTCCTTTGGAGAATCCAAGAAGCCCCACACTAGGGCCTTTCACCTAATGGGGGATATGGAGAGAGAAAATGAATAAGCCTAGAATTCATAAACAGAGAACATAAACAGTGATTATATATTCTCTAAGTAGTTTTCTCAAATGTCATTTGCTTTCTGTCCTTATGCAACAATCTACAAAGTTCAATAGTGTCTTCTAATAAGCAAATTAATGGATTTCCTAGAACATAGGCCCTCCACTAATATTTATGAGGTCTGGGTTAAGAATATACACAGAGCCCTGGCTGGTGTAGCTCAGTGGATTGAGCGCGGGCTGGGAACCAGAGAGTCCCGGTTCGATTCCCAGTCAGGGCACATGCCTGGGTTGCAGGCTAGGTCCCCGTGAGGACCATGTGAGAGGCAACCGTACATTACTGTTTCTCTCCCTCTCTGTCTCCCTCCCCTCCCCTCTCTCTAAAAATAAATAAAAATAAAATTAAAAAAAAGAATATACACAGAGACCCATACACCCTATACCTAAATATTTAAAAGTTAAATATCAAACAAACAAATTGTCAAATAAAATATATTCTTTTTTCCTACCTTGATAAGGTTCAAATCTAAAATCTTGGAACTCCTTGGAGTTCTGTATTGGAACATGACTTAGGGGAGAGTCAGGCCCTGGCACCCATCCCTGGTCCCTGGACACCCTCTTTCTCTTCCACCCCTGGCTCCGTCATGCACCTTGAGGGGCCTCTCACATACATGTGTGGATACACCAGCCAATAAGTTGAAGGCCTAGGTGTATTAACATTGAAGGACCCTGAGAAGAAGCATAGGGCGTGGAAGCAGGATCAGTGCTGATCGGCTGAGAATTCTGGAGTTCAAGATCCCAAGGGCATGGTGAGAGGGGGCCACACAGGTTCCAGGTGGACACTTCCCCTTGGTCTCTGGGACTCCTCACCCTCTGGGCAGAGATGCGTCCAAAGGAAAGCCAGCGTGTGGCCATCTACAACAAAGCGTCCAAGGAAAAAGCCCCTTCTCCCTAAGTTTGAGGGCAGAACCAATAGTATCTGCTGGTCTCCTTGTCCTGGGGGCTTTATCACCCCTAAATAAACTAATCATCACAGTTCAAGATCATCTAGGTTCTAGCAACTCTGCTAAAGACCAGCCCATGAACTTTTAACAGTTAAACCATCCTACAGACCTTGCAGCGCATCTTATTCCTTAACATTAACGTGTTTGGGTCTCTAAGTTTACACAGTAGCACAGAATATACATTCCATTTATTATCACTACCAAAATTTTTAATTTAACTAATTTTCTCCACTATCAGGTAAGAACTTTCTCTGCAAAAGCCTAATACCATTATCACACTTAACAAAATGATTCTTTAATATCATCAAATACATAATCCCCAATTACCTCAAAGATGTCTTTTTCTAGAAAGTCAAACTTTTTCCTCTACACACTCACATTAATCTTATAAATGAGAAAAGTCGAGTTCCAGAGAGTGCAGTTGCCTTATTCAGGATCATAAGGCCCCTTGGTAGTAAATGTAAAACTAGAACTCAAGGTTAGTAACTTTTTAGTCCAACTCTTTGAATTATGGTCAATCATTAAAGGGAACTAAACAGTCAACTTTTAAAGAATTAGAGGGAGATGGGTGGAAATAGAAATAATCCTTTTAGTAAAACTTTTGAAGGAGCCTTTCTGACTCATGGCATACTTCTCACCCCCAGTGTCCCGTCAGGGCTTTTGGATCCAGCCCGGTGTCCGCTCTGCCTCTCCTTCACATTCAGGCGAACACCAGAACCCACCTTTGGATGCTGCAGCATGAAGTCCACGGCTTCTTCAAAGTACTCCAAGTGCACTTCATCTAGAGATTCAGGGAGGTCTTCAAATCTGAAATAAGCCAGAGCAAGCACAGCAAAACCATGTCCGGCCAGGAGGCTGGCCCTGTATTCACAGAGGCCACCACCACTTCCAAAGAGATCGAGGATCCCGGGGAAGGGCCCTTCACCTGGAGAATACCAAAAATCATAGGGAGCTTTAGACTCTCAAAAGACATTTTTGGGTTTCAGATTTTGGCAGTCAGGAAAGAGAAGTTTTTGAAGCAAGGAAAATTGAGGGTGTGGGGGTTGGTGAAAAGAAGGACCCTTTTTTACTTTTTTTCTTAAATCCTCACCTGAGGATATGTTTATTGATTTTTTTTTTTTTTTTTTTTTAGTGAGTGAGGAACAGGGGCAGGGGAAGAGAGAGAGAAACATTGGATGTGAGAGAGAAACATCAATTGGTCACCTCAAACCTGCAACCTAGGTACATGTCCTGACCAGGAATTGAACCCGCAACCTTTTGGTGTATGGGATAATACTCCAACCAACTGAGTCACCTGGCCAGAGCTAACTTAAAAAAAAAAAACAAAAATGGTGAGAAGAGAGAGTGGATAAAATGCCTTATTTTATCCAGAATTTTTCACATCTTTTAACAAAAATAATATTAAGTATGGTTGACCCTTGAACAACACAGGAGTTAGGGGTGCCAATCCCTCTGAGGTCAAAAATCTCAGTATAACTTTTGACTCTCCAAAAACTTAACTACAGCTGTCCCTAGTTATCTGCAGGGGATTGGTTCCAGAGCCCCTACAAATACCAGAATCCACAGATGTTCAAGTCACTTATAACAATGCATACGGTTAGCCCTCCACATCTGTGGATTCCCAACCAAGGGTAGAAAATGCTATTTTTGATCCATGGTTGAATAAATCTGCAGATGCAAAACCTGGGGATATGGAAGGCTGATTGTATATTTATTGGGAAAAAAGTCACTTATAAGTGGACCTGTACAGTTAAAGTCCATCTTGTTCAAGGGCCAATATTAGAAATAACAAAATTAGAAATAACATGATAAGATTCACGTTTTCCAACAAATTTTGCTTGTTTTACTTTTTTAAAAAAGGATTTGAAAATGCTTTGAGAGCTGTAATGCATTCTACATATATAGGGGATTATTAGAACATACTCCCCGATGCCTTAGATCCTCCGCTCCAGCCTTAAAGAATGCCATCCCTAAATGCGCCATGTTCTCTTGGGCCCTTGAAAACGCTATGCACTATTCTCCCCTCTCCACCTTTTTGACGTGGTTGACTGATCAGTCTTTACACCTAAGTTTAGATCTCCCTTCCTGGAATACCTCCCGGGCCTCCCTTCACACACACCCCCACCACGAGTACCCGGGCCTGTACCTCCCTGCCTTAGCACTTACCACACTTATTACAGGTGTGAGTATACATGTCTGAATCCTCTGTTAGGCTATAAGTTCAGAGAGGCTCCTGTCCAACTTTGCTAGCTATTGCATCCCAGAATGTAGCACAGTCAGTCCTTAATTTAACATATATTTGTTCAATGATTGAACCCTTCTACATTATTTACAAAAGTTTTTGAGTCAAAACACACACACACACACAATAAATTTTAAGTGGTCTACCTAGTAGACACTGAAATAGTTAACACTTAAGGTTGATTTGACTGGAATATCAGGTACTATGACTGAGTAGTGAGAGACTTGTTTTTTTAAAATTAATGAAGTCTTTTGGAGATTCTTATTGAATTAGTCCGTATGGTTCATTGAGCTTCTCCTATATCCCTGGGCAAGCCTCCAGGAATATATAGTGATGTGTAAAACCCAATTCCAGCCCCAGGAGTTCACAGTTAAGTGGACAGTCACTAAGGCTGTGAATTGCTGAAAAATTGTAAGAATAAAGCAGGGCCTCTTATTTTGGAGAATAATCACAGACTTTCATTTAGGGATTCTGTAAACTGTGGCAACTCCAGCATTTCTCTATACCGCGGCTTTCGGTAAAAAATTTGGAAGGAGTGGGTCAAGGGTCTTGTTTCCAGGCTGCTGTTACCTAGCAAGCACCTAGTTTTTACTGGGACTAGGGATTCTCAACCTCGCCACTATAGACATTTTGAGTAAGGTATTTTTCTTTGTTGAAGGGCTGTTCTGTGCATTGTGGATGTGTAGCAGTGGTGCGGGCCTCTACCCACTAGATGACAATAGCACCACCCCCTCCATTTGTGACAAAAATGTCTTAGATATTGCGAAATGCCCCTGGAGTGGGGAGAAAATTGTCCCATACTGAAAAACGCTGACAGACTGTAATGATAGTGGGGGTGGGACTACCAGGGAGCTTTTGGTTTGTTTTGGATTATGGAGAACTGCCTCTGCCTGTGGGTTTTCGCTTCCTTGGAAATTTGATGTGAAAGGGGGCAAAAATCACTCTTGCACGCCAGCAGAACTCATTGCCTAATATCGGTATTTGAAACTCAGCGGCGTAGCTGGCACATAGCTTATCCCAATAAATATATGTTGTATGCATTTTTTAGCATACAGCTAAGAGAGTGACAAGGCCTCCAGGAAGTGCCATGAAACTTAAAGAAAAACTTCCACCCAGAAGACCCTGGATCGCGGGGACCAGTTTAGCTAAGTTCCACAATCATGTGGTCCCAGGCCAGGTAACAGGCCACACAGGGTCTCGGACTCCACCTGACTCTCCAGAATAGCCGAGGAAGCAGATCGCTCACCTGGAGGCAGGAAGAGAGTGGCGCGCAACCGGCCCGCGCGCACCGGTACCCGCTGCACCCCGGGTGCAAGGAAGTCTCGCTCGTTCACCGCCCGGCCCAGGAGACGCCCTCCCTCGGGCTCGTGGCCCTCGAGCACCTCCAGCTCCACTACGAAGGGCGTCTGCACATCCCGCTTCACCAGCCGAAGTAAGGGCTTCTTGGGCTCCAGGGCCCAGAAGAGCCCCATGGGCTCGAGCCCCGTGAAGCTGCCGCCCAAGGACCGCGCGCGCGTCAGGTCCAGCTCGCCGCCGGCATCGGCGCAGTAGCACGCGTGGGCCTGGAAGAGCTCGCCCTTCTCGTCGCGCAGGGATGAGCGGAGTGTGACCCGCTGCTCAGGGGCCAGGCCCCTCACAATGATGCGCACAGGCTCGTCCCAGCGGCAGCGGCTTGCGGGCTCCAGGGTCACCGTCGCCGCCATCCGAGCAGGGGCCGAAGAGACCAGGCTACCAGGCCTTAACTTTGGAGAACTCGGCAGCAGCGCCCAGCTCCTCGGGCACAGCTGGCAGAGTCCGGACGCTCGCAGGACAGCGGGAGATGTGGCCATCATTTTGCGACTTGATTTCAGAATTCGGATCAACTGCACAGGGCTGTGGAGGAAGTTAGGACTGGCTGGGGAGCCTCTAACGGCAGGCTGCCCAGCTGCAGGCTAAGAGCCCAACGGGGCAGAGCAGCCGGCGAAATTGAGCTTGGAGGGCCAGTCCTGCCACTCAGCAGCAAAAGCGAGCAGGCACGCTTGAACTTGCGCAAAGCCTCCTTGCTGAAAAACTTCCCCCTTAATTTGGGAGAAAATGTCCCAGTTCTGACTCTTAAAAGCTCTTTAGCCTGTGCAACAGTCTGGGGCAGGATTGCCACTGTGGGAACCTGCTGCGCACAGGCTCCCAGCGGCAGCAGGCTGCGGGCTCCTGGTCACCTTCGCAGCTACCTGGATTTCCAAGAAAAAAGGGGCGGTCGGCTAGGCGGGGTCAAAGGCCGGACCGCGGTCTCCCCAACTTCCTGGGGATCAGTTGCTATGGAAACTGTTGCACTCACTACTGCTAACCCGCTGGCTTGTTGACAGTCTAAGCCGCGTGTGAGGCCTTCTAGAATGTGTGCAAATCCACAAGTGCCTGAATGGAAGAAAATATCTGCTAAGAATTAATTATTAATCCTGCAATCCAATGTGGTGAGAATGGGAATTGAGGTACAGCCCTGACTGGTGGCTCAGTTGGTGGGGCCTTGACCTGCAAAGCGAAAGGTTGCCCATTGGATTTAGGGTCAGGGCACAAGCCTAGGTTGTGGGTTCCATCCAGTTGGAGCATGTACTAGAGGCAACTGATCCATGTTTCTCTGCCTCTCCTCCCTCCCTTCCCCTCTCTCTCTAAAAAAAGAAGAGAGAGAGAAAAGAAGGAAGGAATGAAGAAAGGAAGGACATCACTAATCAGAGAAATGTAAATTAAAACCACAACGCGATATCACTTCACGCCTGTTAGAATGGCTGTCATCAATAAGTCAACAAACAAGTGTTAGTTAGGATAAGGAGAAAAGGGAACCCTAGTGCACTGTTGGTGGGAATGCAAATTGGTGTAGCCACTGTAGAAAACAGTATGGAGCTTCCTCAAAAAATGAAAATGGATCTGCCTCATGACCCAGAGATTCTACTTTTGAGAATATATCCAAAGAAACCCAAAACACTGATTCAAAAGAATATATGCATCCCTCTGTTCATTGCAGTATTATTTACAATAGCTAAGATTTGGAAGCAGCCCAAGTACCCCTCAGTAGATGAGTGGATAAAAAGTCTGTGGTACATTTATACAATGGAATACTGCTTTGCCTCAAAAAAGAAGGAAATCTTACCTTTTGCAGCAGCATGGATGGACCTGGAGAGTGTTACGCTAAGTGGAATAAGGCAGTCAGAGAAAGACAAATACCACATGATTTCACTCATATGTGGAATGTGGTGAACAAAATGAACAAAATAGAAATACACTCACAGATACAGAAAACTGACTAACAGCTGTTAGAGGGGAGAGGGGTTGGGGAGCTGAGTGAAAAAGGTGAAGGGATTAAGCAAAACAAAAACAAACCTCATAGACACAAACAACATTATGGTGATTACCAGAGGGAAAAGGGGTAGAGGGGAAAGGGGGGCTAAACTGTGACAGGAGGAGACTTGACTTGGGGTGGTGAGCACACAATACAATACACAGCTGGTGTTTTATAGCAGTGATTTTCAACCTTTTTCATCTTATGGCACACATACACTAATTACTAAACTTCTGCAGCACACCAAAAAATATAATGTCTGCTTGAGTGTGGTTGGTAGGATAATAATATGAGTGTACTAATTTATAGTTTTAATTTGAATATTTTATCTAAAGTGTCATATGGTGTGCTTGAGTGTGATATTGTTATGTTATAGAATTACATGCTTATGATTTTGTACTAAAAGATTTTCTAATAAAAAGGGGGGCATTATTTGTGCCAGACCCTGTATATTTTTTTGCCAATCTGACAAAAAATAGGTATAATTTTGTCTCATTCACAATGGGTAGCTGTTGTGCTGGCTGTTGTCATTTCTTTTATTTGACCATCTAAGGGCAAAGAAGTCAGTGCCCCTGACTAAACAGTCAGATACGGCATGTTTTAGCAATTCTTGCAGCAGCCCTGACCTGTGTGGCTCGGTGGGTTGGGCCTCTGACCACAAAGCGAAAGGTTGGGGTTCAGTCCTGTGTCACATGTGAGAGGCAACCAATCGATGTTTCTCTCTCATATCGATTGATGTTTCTCTGCCTCTGTTTCTCCAGCCCTTCCCCTTTCTCTAAAAACAAATTAATAAAATCTTTAAAATACTTGCAGCACACTAGTGTGCTGTGGCACACCAGTGGGAAATTACTGTATTATAGAATTGTACACCTGAAACCTATATACACTATTATTTTTTTAAGATTTTATTCATTTACTTTTAGAGAGAGGGGAAAGGAGGAGAAAGAGAGGGAGAGAAACATCGATGCGTGAGAGATACATGGATGGGTTGTCTCTCCAACACCGCCCATAACTGGGGGCCTGGCCCGCAACCCAGGCATCTGCCCTGACTGGAAGTCCAATCAGTGACCTTTTGGTTTGCAGGCTGGCACTCAATTCATTGAGCCACACCAGCCAGAGAGGAAACCTATATAATCTTATTTACCAATGTCACTCCTTAAATTCAATAATACTCAGGTTTCAGAAAGTTAGGGAGAAAATTGACTTCTCCTTCCCCCTCCCCTGATGCCCAGGTTGCCCTGAAGAGGCACAGTAATGGGCCCCAGGGGTCGCAGGCATATGAGGGGAAAGCAGTTAAGGAGGAGGCCTGGGCTGGGCCATTCAAGAGTGCCCTCCTCTAGGGAATTCTGCACTTAGACCTCTGTGAAAGAAGTAGGTACTGTACAGGCCAGCTACCCGAGAGTGCCCAAATCTGCAAAAGAATCAGCTGCTACAAGAACACATTTTTCCCTCATGAGACGGGAGCAACTTCATACAAATTCCAGTGCTTGCCTAGTGACTTGATGAAGTGGCTGTAACTTAATACCTATGTGACTTGCTATCTCCGGTCTTAAATGTACAGATTGGCTTCTGTGCTTCTGTTGTAGGGGTGGAGACTTCATGGTTAATTTTTCTGGTTAGCCCTGATAATTACTCTCCCAGACAGCTCTCTCTCTGAGAAGGCCCTTACCTTTCTCCATGCTGAACAGCCCACTGCCTTTCAGTTATAAATTCAATATGAAAAGGCTGAATTTCAGAAAATACTGCTTCTGAGCCAGTCTTCTCTGATCAGTCTGCCACCAATATAATGAGCACTTTCACGGTCTGAATTAGAATTAGGATACCTGTTTAAATCCCACCTTAACAGATTCTGACAAATGGTAGAGAATTGAAATATCTTGGAGGCAAGACTGTAAAGGTCACTGGCTGCTTAGTGAGAGAAAACTGCTATCAAATGTCTAAAATGTACCGGGGTTGAACAAGGCCCTAGTAAAATCAGTAAAAGGATACCAATGAGGGATGATTTAGAAAGCTCTTCCTAAGGAGAAACAGTGTCAGCCACAGTTAACACAAGTTCATTTAGTTTTCTGTAATCCTCAACATTGGAGAGATCCATTACTTTTCTGATTACCCAGTTGAGAATTACAGGGGAAAAGGCAGGAGATGGAGACAGTCACCCCAGGATCAACTGTGATTGCACTCACGACCCCGGTCCTGGTACTATTTTACATCTACAGTTTTGGTGGGACGAGAGAGTTCCGTGTTTTTAGCAGCCAGGATACTCCCCGTTTGAGTAAATCCTTTCTCCAAGATAGCAATAGCTCAATTTCAATAATACTCTCATGGTTAATAGTATTGTATCAATGTTAAGTTCCTGATTTTGATATTTTGACCATGGTTATGTAAGGTGTTAACATTAAGGGAAGCTGGAGGAAGAGTTTAGGGAAGCCTGTTTTATTTTTGTAACATTTTTGTGAGGTTAAAATGGTTCTTTTGAGGAAAAAAAAAAAAAACAACAAAACCAGAATATTATCAGGGAATAATGAAACCACCAAGGAGGAATCCACCAAAGAGGATACCTTCAATCCTCTGTGTCCAACTCAGAGGGTTAGTAAAACCTGTCCGTTTCAGATCTGTCCTCCTCCATACCTCAAACAGCCTTTCCTAGTCAATGAAGATTTCTAGGTATTTGCATTATCTCTGTTCCTGTATCTAAAATCCCCTGGAATTCTTGAACATTCCTCTTATCCAAGGCTTTGGGACTCCAACATATGGTTTCTCCAGAAGAATCTGGTATTGTAATGAAGGGTTAAAGGGACTTTGAGAATCCTCCCTGTTTACGCCTGAGCTGTGACCTTCATTGGAAAAGCAAACCATAGTGCTGTCTCCAGGGAGCGCTGGCCCTTCTCCCCAGGAGATTAGTGCCGTTTGATCTTTAGCTGTTCCCTCTGGTACAATTGGCCCTTCTCCCAGAAGGAACGGTTAGTTGGTCAAAATCACATGAGACCTTTGGCGCGTGGCCACATTTGTCTAAAACATATTTAACCATAGCCCCCAAAGGGAGACTTTGGAATCCCACCCGAGGGAAAGACGCTTCACTCAGAACTGTTCCCAGAGGAACCCCGACCCTGCTGCCTCTTGGGATTCCCCAGTGGTTGGTGTTCGGGTGTAGGTGACTTCCTGTCAGGTGCTGTATGCTCTTGATTCTTGCTTTTCTTTTTGCTCTCGCTTAATAAAGTGCTTAACTACTCAGTTAAGGTCTTCTTGGACTTGGGGTCTTTATTGTCTGTGAATCTGAACCTCCAAATTAAGTGGCCACGATCTCATACATGCCCCTTAACGGCACATGTAATGGTCTAGAGACAAAGGACATCAGGGCTACATAGCTCTCCCTTTGAGGGAACTCATTCTTCATCTTTAAGGGAAGTCCCTACATTCAGAGAGGTTAAGTTAAATGGAAGGTATAATTTTCAGAACAGCCACTTGCTGTCTGGGTACAAAAACAGCTTCATCCTTATCCCGGTGAGGCCTCTCTTGGCTCAGTTCCTAGAACTTTGAACTGTGGAAGTCACCAAGTTGAGTGTTTACCAAGAGTTTTGCCCCTAGCTGCAGGCTGTTACTGGGAGTATGAGAGATTAACTCTTTCAGGTGCTACATCAATTACTTTTTTAAAAAAATATTTTATTTATTTATTTTTAGAGAGAGGGGAAGGGAAGGAGAAACAGAGGGAAAGAAACTTCATTGTGTGGTTGCCTCTCACGCATCCCCCACTGGGGACCTGGCCCACAACCCAGGCATGTGCCCTGACTGGGAATTGAACTGGCAACCTTTTGGTTTGCAGGCCTGCGCTCAAGCCACTGAGCTACACCAGCCAAGGCCATCAGTTACTTTTGTAATTTTATTAAATCACTAGTAAGCAATGACCAGGGAGTCTGACCAAGCAACTGTTATACGAACAGAATGAAACACCGCTCCATGCTCTCCTAATGACGGGCAGAGAGGGAAACCTACATCGCTGCTGTTGTCATTCTGTCATTCAGCACCCACCCTGCCGGCACCAGTGTAGAAGCTGTATACTTTATTCTTATCCTCTCATTGGTTAACCTAGAAATTTAAACATACATGCTTAGTCCTGGCTGGTGTAGCTCAGTGGATTTAGCACGGGCTGGGAACCAAAGGGTTGCCCGCTGGTTCGATTCCTGGTCAGGGCCCATGCCTGGGTTGTGGGCCAGGTCCCCAGTGGGGGCCATGGGAGAGGCAACCACACATTGATGTTTCTCTCCCTCTCTTTCTCTCTCCCTTCCCTTCTGTCTAAAAATAAATAAATAAATAAAATCTTCAAAAATAAAAAATAAACATACATGCTTAATTTACCAAAGTCCCAAGTTAGCAAAATTTCCCCCTTCTTTCTAAATAATACAAGGCCCTGAAAACTTTTTTTAATTTTAAAAAACATGTTTATTGATTTTAGAGAGAAAGAAAGGAAGGGAGCGGGAGAGAGAAACACCGATTGGTTGCCTCCCTTACTCACACCAACCAGGGATCAAACCTGCAATCTAGGTATGTGCCCTGAGTAGGAATAGAACCCCCAGCTTTTTGGTGTATGGGATAACGCTCCAACCAACTGAGCCGCACCAGCTAGGGCAAGGCCCTAAGAATACTTTAAACTCAATCACTTCCCCACCTGACTGACATGCTTTTGTTTTCATGTATTTTATGTTGTCTTGTCTTGTTTAACCCCACCAGACATTATTATTAGATTTTTTAAAATTTTATTTATTGATTTTAGAGAGAGAGAAACATCAATTTGTTGTTCTACTTATTTATGCATTCACAGGTTGATTCTGTATGTGTCCTGATGGGGGACTGAACCTGCCAACCTTGGTGTATGGGGATGACATCCAACCCACTGAGCTGCCAGGCCAGGGCTGTCTCTGAGTTCTTGACTTTGGTTTTATTTCATTTCATCATGAAGTCTCAATGTAGATTTTTTTTAAAATCTTGTTTGGGATTTATAGAGCTTTTTGAAATTGAGGGTTGGTGTGCTGTGTCAGTTTTCAAAATTCTCAGCCATTGTTCCTTCAAATATCACTTCAACCCATTTCATTCTCCTCTCTCTCTAGAACTCTCCCTCCAATGAGACTTAAGTTAGAGGGACTACATCATTTAATTAAAGAATATAAAACATTTATAACAGCATGTATTTTTAAATGTTAATATTTTCAATATCTTCAGTATTCTATGCTGCACTTATGTGGTTTATAGGTTTTTAGGTATGGTGAAATCCACTTAGAAACAAAAATTAGGCACCATGAAACCACAATTTTTAATTTCTTAATAAAATGATTAATAATTTCTATTTTTTATTTTATTATTTTTAAAGATGTATCTAATGTGCTTTACCTATTTTTTTAAATTACTTATTGATTTTAGAGAGAAGGGAGAGAGAGAGAAACATTCATTTGTTGTTCCACTTATTTATCATTCATTGGTTGATTCTTGTATGTGCCCTGACTGGAGATCAAACCCACAACTTTGGTGTATGGGGGCAATGCTCTAACCAACTGAGCTACGTGGCCAGGTTATAATTTTTAAAAAAGCACCGGTACAGTATACTCTCACCAACAGTGTATGGTAAGGAATCACTTTCCCAGCTCCTTTGCTAATTCCATGTACTACTGATATCTTAAAAATGTTTTGTATGTCAGCCTAAATAAATAGGTAAACTGAGGAAAGCTTTAATTACCAAAAATTCAGTTTACTCAAGAATGGCAGAAGAATTACAATTCAGGAAACACAGGCAAGTCCGCTGAGAGTTTAGGGTGGGTTGTATTTATGGGCAAGGAATATAAAGGGAGGGAAGTCCAGCCAGCACCCAAGCAGTAAGATCATTGGCTTGAGGATGGGAGGATTCTTGGAGGATGTTCACTCCATCCTTGTTCACTGACCTTGGAGGTCAGAAGGCAAGTCTTCTGTAAATGAAGTATTTTGCAGGAAATCAGTATCTCAGTTAAGTTCTGTTCTGAGAGTGCATGTGTGAGATTCTCCATTTCCCATCCTCCAGTTTCATTTTAGAGTAAAATACCTTCACATTATTTGTATATTTTTTTTAAAGATTTTATTTATTTGCCCTGGCTGGTGTGGCTCAGTGGATTGAGTGCTAGCCTGTGAACCAAAGGGTTGCTGGTTTGATTCCCAGTCAGGGCACATGCCTGAGTTGCAGGCCATGGTCCCCAGTAGGGGGCTCGCGAGAGGCAACCACACATTGATGTTTCTCTCTCTCTCTTTCTCCCTCCCTTCCCCTCTCTCCCTAAATAAATAAAATTCCTATCTATTTTATAGATAGGAATAATAGAATAGAATAATTAATAAATAGAATTCCTATTTTATTTATTTAGGGAGAGAGGGGAAGGGAGGGAGAAAGAAATATTGATTGGTTGCTTCTTATATGTGCCCTGACCAGGGAATGAACTCAAAACCCAGGCATGTGTCCTGACCAGAATCCAACCAGCAATCTTTCACTTTGCAGGATGACACCCAACTAACTGAGACACACCATGTTAGTAGGGTCTGTATAGTGTTTTACGGAGGAGGAAGTTTGTCTTGTTTTTCTTTTCTATTAATAGCCTTTATATTTTTAGTTTTTTTTATTTTGCAAGCTTTATTATCTCTGCCTCAGTCTACTTTAAGTTCAGTGAGTACTCTAAATAAATAATCATTAATCCTTTTTTTTTTTAAATCTCCCTAAACCCTCTTCTGCCTCCTTCTACCCCTTTCCCCTCTGGAAATCACCATGCTGTTGTCTGTGTCTACGATACAACAGTTTTAGGTTTAGAAAAAAAATAAGTAGAGAGTACAGAGAAATCTCAAAAATGAGTAAAATTCTCATACAGTGAATTCTCATTACTCCCACTCCCCACATATACACACACACTTTCCCCTATTATTCACATCTTGCATAAGTGTGGCATATTTATTACTTGATGAGCTATTATTGATATATTATTAACTAAAGTCCATAGTTTACATTAGGGAGCAATCACTCTTAGTGTTGTGTATTCTACGGGCTTTAACAAATCTGTAATGACACGTATACACCATTGCAGTATACACAGAATAGTTTCACTGCCTTAAAAATCCTGTGTGCTCCACGTATTCCTCCCTCCCTTCCTTCTCCCCAAGCCCCTGACAATCACTAATTTTTTTTACTGTCTCCACAGTTCTGCCTTTCCCAGGATGTATCATCATAGCCTTTTCAGATTGGCTTCTTTCATTAGCAACATGCACTTAAGTTTCTTTCATGTCTTCTGGTAGCTTGATAGCTCATTTCTTCTTATTGATGAACAGTATTTCATTGTATGGATGTACCACCATTTGTTTGTTCATTTATCTATTAAAGGTTATCTTGGTTGCTGCCAAGTTTTGGCAATTATGAGTAAAGCTGCTATAAACATCTGTATGCAGGTCTTCGTTTGAACATAAATTTTCAGCTCAAACTTTGAGTTCCTACAAAGGAACGCAGTTGCTGGACCGTATGGGAAGAGCGTGCCAAACTGTCTTCCAAAGGGGCTGTACCACTTCCTGTTCCTGCTGTCAGTGAATGAGAGCTCCTGTTGCTCTACCACGTCAGCAATACTTGGTGTCGGTGTTTTGGATCTGAGTCATTCTAGTGGGTGTGTCGTTTTAATTTGTTAATCTCTGATGACATAGGATGTTGAGCATCTTTTCATGAGATTATTTGCCATGAGGTGTCCAATCTGGTGCCTGTTTTTAAATTGAATTATTTGTTTTCCTATTGTCATGTTTTAAGAGTTATTTGTGTATTCTGAATACTGGTCCTTGATGAAATGTGTGCTTTGCAGAGATTTTTTTTTCACAGTCTATGATTTTTCATTCTCTTAACTATACATTTAAAAAATCAATTCATTTGAGAGAAATTTATTGGTACCTACTATGTACTAGAGGCTGGGGATTAAAAAATAAATAAGATACCCTTTAGATCTGTAGAGATCTCACCGTGCAGAGGGAAAAACTGACCAATAAGAAGCAAGTACAAACATGTCATAGCAGCTGCTATACGCAGGTACATATAACATAGACTGGGGAACCAGGGACACAATAGTCAACAGTATGTGTCGTGGGTCAGAGAGATTCACAGAGGAAGAGACAGCTTATATAAAAGCAAGAAGTTTGACATGTTGGGAGTGTAGTGTTTTAAGAGGGGAACAGTGAGATGTGGCTAAGAGGAGCAGGAGACAGATCATTGAGACTTTAATTAGATAAGCATACATCGTCAGATTTGGAGTTTAGAAAAATTATCTTGGCATCAGAGTGAAGATGATTTGGGAAAAGGTTAAACTATAAGACCAAGTAGGAGATAAAAAAGAGTGCCCACACTGAAGTATGGCCGTGGTTTGGACTGGAGATAATTCAAAGGAGGCAGTATCATCAGGTCTGACTAATGGGTATGTGGGGGAGAGAGAGGAAACAAGTCAACAATCACTTGTCTTTTTTGCTTTTCCTGAATGCATTTTGCTGTATGTGTTGAGTAATATGTTGTTTCCAGTAGTAATGATGGGGGAACTCGAGTTGGAAATTTTTTACTTTTAAGCGATAGGTAATAAGCTTAGTAATGAATGCATGTAAAGAGCTATATTCCAGGGACTGGAGGTATGACCCACCCTGTCTCCAGGAGACCCACAAGCTATTCCACCTTTGTGTCTCAGGAGGACCGCAAGGGATCAAGATGGCATCTGAGCCATTGTGCTCCAGGGAGAGACATCTACAGACCAGGACAGGGATAAGATGAGAGGATGCTAGGAAAATTGCAGGACTGCAGCTTTTATCTGATCCCTGAACCTTTTCCCTGAATTCCAAACCCCTTACCTACTTTTTATTCTCATAAAAAAGGTCATCTTGAGATGAAGTATAACACGGTCTTTTAGGGTACATAACCTGCCATCTTCTCAGCTCTCCAGCTATCAGAATAAAGCACCCATATATTCAATCCTTGTCTCTACTTATCGGTTCTGGTAGTGACAGGCAACACACATGCCGACTTTTCCAATTTCAGTAAGAGTTTATTAATTTCATTTATATTCTTAATTTTAGATAATTGTCTTTAGACAATACAGATTATAAACTGTGGAAATGAGTTCAGTTTCCTAGTTCCAGCTTATGCAGCTTACCAAGTTCTGAATGGTCTGGCATTAAAGTGTCTTTATGTGATTTAATAATTTCAATTATAAACATCCATACAAGGGCGTATGTCCTAGGTCACGATGTAAAATGTATTTTTTTCCTGTAGGTAGTAGTGAGTAAAGTTGGAAAAACACTGAAGTAAAGGATGTTTATTATTGTCTGATAAGAATGTACTATATCTACAGTGTTAGATCACATAAATTCTCTATTATATACATGATACGGTTCGGTGATACCTGACTTTTAGGCTGTCTCTCAACTCACTGGTCTCAGAAAATTAATTCATTTTATGATTTGTATTATTGTTGACCATTCTTAGTAAAATATATCAACACTTCTTGATTCTACTTTTGAGTATATATGCGAAGAAACCCAAAACACTAACTTGAAAGAATATATGCACCCTTAGGCTCATTGCATTGTTACTTATAATAACCAAGATATGCAAGCATCCTAAGTGTCCATCAATAGAAGAGTGGATAAAAAAGCTGTGGTACAGACCTGACTGATGTTGATCCATGTGTTGGGCATTATATTGCATACCAAAAGGTTGCCAGTTCAATTCCTGGTCAGGGCACATGCCTGGGTTGCGGGCAATTGATCGATGTTTCTCTCCCTCTTTCTCCCTCCTTCCCTCTCTCTAAACTTAAATAAAATCTTTAAAAATGTTTTTAAAAAGCTGGGGTACATATATACAATGGAATATTACTTGACCATAAAAAAGAATGAAATCTTACCTTTTGAGACAGCATGGATGGACTTAGAGGGTATCATGCAAGTGAAATAAATCAGTCAGAGAAAGACAAACACTATATGATTTCACTTACATGTGGAATCTAAAGAACAATATAAACAAACAAAATAGAAACAGACTCCTAGATACAGAAAACCAACTGATGGTTACCGGAGGGGAGAGGAGTTAGGGTACTAGGCACAAAAGGAGAAGGATTAAGAAGTAGAAATTGGTAGTTACAACATAGTCATGGGGATGTAAATAAAGTATAGCAGAGGGAATATAATCAATAATATTATAATAACTATGTATGGTTTTAGGTGGACGCTGGAAATATCAGGGGCCACACTTTGTAAACTATATAATTGTCTAACCACTATGCTGTACAAAACATTGACTGTAACTATAAGTGAAACACACACACAAAACCACTATGACACAGGAAAATGAAACACTTCTCTGTACACTTTTGGCCAATGAAAATTCTATCCTGCTACCAGCAGTTGAACCAATAGCAAACACTGGATGGTTATTCTCTACCAGTGATGGAAAAAGTAACTCAGTATTTGCTCAGCTTTATGTTTCATCTATGGCTTAAATAAAAGAAAAAAATCTAGAAGAAAACATATATTTTAATGGGGAGAGGGGAGGGGAGAGGATGCAGACAACTGTAATTGAACAACAATAAAGTAATTATTAAAAAAACATGTATTTTAACAATGAAGATGCATTTTACTTTTTTGTTGTATACCTTTGAATGGAATTTTCTACAATAGGCATGTGTTACATTAGTAAAATTAGTAAAAAAAAAAAAAAAAAACTTACTCCAAAAAGTTACCTAAAACAGCCCTGGCTGGTGTGGCTCAGTGGATTGAGTGCCGGCCTGTGAACCAAACGGTTGCTGGTTTGATTCCCAGTCAGGGCACAGGCCTGGGTTGCAGGCCAGGTCGCCAGTAGGGGGTGCCTGAGAGGCAACCACATATCGATGTCTTTCTCCCTCCCTTCCCCTCTCTCTAAAGATAAATAAAATCTTTAAAATAAAAAGTTACCTAAAATATATCATTAATACCAATGACATGAATTTGACATCATTCAGGGGACAATTTATTCTAGTGTTTAATAAACACTAGAATCTGATCTTGTATCACTCATGTCAACTACAGACCAATGCATCACAATTTGGGAGAAGCTCCCTTCTGGGTACCAACAAGATGTGTGCAGAAGAAGGTTAGAATATGCTTCCAAGCATCTACCTGGGCCCTGGAATGAGCCCCAGGTTCCCCACCCCACATCACAGGCTTTTTCATTAATATGTGCAGGGAAGCTGGGCATACGGGGAAGTAAGGAGGCTCAATGTAATGCCCAGTCCCAGGGTAAGAGATGATCTGGGGTTTTTCCTTTCCGTGGGCCTGTAACCGTTCAGAGGCTATTTGGGCTAGTAACTCACTCCTCCAGTTATGGTCATCCTGACCAACGATGAAGAGGATAGGTCCCTGGGCCTTCTCTATTGGAATCATGCAGGGGTTTTCACACTCTCCTACAATGTCATTCAGTATATCCACACCGTCAAGGAGGCCCGAGAAAAGCATCTTGCTTTTCCTCATGTCGTAGCCCAGCGGCGGGATGCACATCTCCTTGTAACATATGGCTCTGCTTGTACTAAACCCAGATCCGTTGATGGAAACTGTAGCTGAGATGTTCTTCAAAAATGAGGCCATGGAGAGACAAATGTCAGCCCCTGCAGAAATGCCCAGAAGGCCAATACTTGGGCCCTTTACCTGGAAGAAAAGAAGGGAGAAGAGTGAAGGGTCAAGAACCCACCACACAGAAAAATGTTTTTCTAAATGCAACTAGATGTGCCTCTAGCTTTAATTTATGAACTGGGCACAAGGGAATCAAACTAAGCTGATACGAGTTTCTTCCCACATAGTAAAGAATATCTGGCTGGACACAGCAAATAAGTCTTGCACTCTGGCAAGTCTGGGAATTGGTTAAACACATGCCAGAGAATAGATCACTGGAGAGTTCTGAGTCCAGGAGCCTGCCAAGTTCAGGTGGGTATAACCAAAGGCTCAACAGGCTTGAGTGTGGCAACAGTGTGGAACCATGTTCTGTTTCAAGAAGTAAATTATTCCACAGACCCCATCTAAATATGTCAGCAAATGATTAACTTCATAGAAACAGAGTTAGACTTCAAAGTCCAATTGCATCCTTCTTAGCTTCTGAAATGGGTGGGCAAGTTCTGATAAAAATCTGAGAACATACTCTGTTGTCAGAAAAAGACTGAAAAACAAGTATGCAAAGCAAACCAATTAGAAGCTCCATAACAAAAGAAATTTAGTATTATTAAATAATTCCTATAAATAAAATCTCACATGTATTTTATGATTTAGTCTGCATTATTAATTCATCTGACAGAGAAAGTGGAAACAGCCACATAAAGTCACAGAAGTCTCCAAAAGAAATCTCTGAAAGAACAGCACAGCAGCCCCCCGCACAAGTGCGTGCAAAGTGACACCCTCTGGAGATATATCTAGGGAGCATGATACAATAAAGGACATTAGGAGAACCTGGGAGTGTTGAAGCATATAGCACAGGGCTTCTTCAAAGTAGTCCAGATTTATGTCGCCGAATTCCTTGGGGAGATCTTCAAAGTCATAATAAGCTAGAGCCAATGTGGCAAAGCCATGGCCAGCCAGAAGGCTTGCGCGATATTCCAGCAGGCCCCCTCCAAGACCAAACAGATCAATGATTCCTGGGAAAGGTCCAGGTCCTAGAGAACGGAATATTATAAAAGGAAGGTGTTATATAATTTAAAGATTTTACGTTCCTTTTAGGGATCTTTCTAATTTAGTGGGTTCCTGTGAATCAAAGGGAAGAAAACAGCGCCCTGAGCCACTACTGAAAAGGAAAACAGTTCCTTTAGGGAAGAAAAATCTTCAAGGTACTTTCTCATTGATGAGTTTACCCCTGGCAACCCAGGCTCACCTGGCGGCAAAAAGAGCGTGGCGCGCACCCGGCCCACGCGCACCGGTACCCGCCGCACCCCGGGAGCAAGGAAATCTCGCTCATGCACCGCCCGGCCCAGGAGACGTCCTCCCTCGGGCTCGTGGCCCTCGAGCACCTCCAGCTCCACGACGAAGGGCGTTTGCACATCCCGCTTCAGAAACTTCCAAAAAGGCTTCTCGGGCTCCAGGGCCCAGAGGAGCCCCATGGGCTCGAGCCCCGCGAAGCTGCCGCCCAGGGCCCGCGCACAGATCAGGTCCAGCTCGCCGCCGGCATCGGCGCAGTAGCGCGCGTGGGACCGGAAGAGCTCGCCCTTCTCGTCGCGCAGGGACGCGCGCAGCGTGACCGGCTGCCTCTGAGCCAGGCCGCGCACGACGATGCGCACGGGCTCGTCCCAACGGCAGCGGCTGCGTGGGTACAGCGTCAGGGTCGCCGCCATTTCGGCCTCGCGCAGCACCAGTCCGTTCAGCGAGCAGGGAGGCTGGGGGTGGGGCTGGAACCCAGTCCCAGTCCGTGGGGAGCGCGCCCGGAGATGGGACCCGAGCAAGCGTTCTCACGCTCCGAGAGCGGCCGGCGGCTGAGTAGCCTGCGGAGGCGTCTGGGCTCTTCGGCGCCGTGGACCACGCGCCCGGGACTCGTCTGCGGCAAAAGCACCAGGTGGTTCTTTGGCCCAAGGGCGGGGACGGCGAGGAAAGCCTGAGGTGTGGGTGTGGCGCTGACCCGGAGGGTACTTAATAACCTCGGACCACTCTCACTTGTGGAAGTGAAAGTTGTTGAGTAACCGATTCGTGGTTAAACCGGCAATGAGTTTAGGCAGAACTCCAAGAATTCCATTCCCTCCACGGAAAAGGATAACTGAAAAAGAAAAAAAAAACACCCCAAAACCTTTTAGTGCATTATAACGTACATACAGAAAAGTGCACAAATCCTAAATGTACAGTTCGACGAAGTTTCACACTCCGAACACACCCGCCTAACCACTCAGATCCAGAAGCATCATTACGAGCACTCTAGAAGCCACCCTCACTTTCCCCTTCCCCAAAGGTGTCTTATCCTGGCTCCAACAAAACGGGGTCGGTGGGTTTGGTTTTTTTTTTTTTTTTTACTGCATTTTATGGGATTGAATCCTTCAGTGTGTTTTGCCTTTCTGCTTTCGCTCAGTGGTGACACCATGAACTGTTTTCTTTCTCTGTGCCTGCTCTGCCATTCGTGGTATCCGAAGGTGGCTGTCAGAGTAATCGGGGCTTAATGCTTCTTTGTTCATGTTTGGTGGGAGAGAATTCCATGAGACTGAAATCACATACTTTCCCCCGGATGGAATGTTGAGATTGGCTTAAACCAAACACTGATTACCTTCATTGCTCTTGCGTCAGGGTTCAGTTAGCTTTCCCTGAAGCCCACAGCGTGGGAATGAAAATCAGGACTTCTTATAAAAAGGGAGACCAGTAATGTATGCCAAGGAAGCACTTGGAAGTATCCCTGAGAGCAGTGGAGGAGACCCATTATGATATTGATGGCTTTTTAGAAGTGAGAACAAGAAAAGAAAAAATTTTTAAGACTTTATTTATTTTTAGAGAGAGGGAAAGGGAGGGAGGGGAGGGAGAAGAGGGAAGGAAACATCAATGTGTGGTTGCCTCTTGCGCGCCCCCTACTGGGGATCTGGCCCGCAAGCCAGGCATGTGCCCTGACAGGGAATCAACCGTGGGGAGAGAGAGAGAGACCCTTTGGTTCATAGGCCAGTACTCAATCCACTGAGCCACACCGGCCAGGGCAAGAAAAGAAAAATTTTAAATTCAGAGAAAGGAAAGATGGGATTAGCAGGAGTTATGACTATTACTGGAAATAATTAAGGAAGTTGGAAGTTGACTTTTAGAAGGCTTGTTATTTAGATTTGAACAAGGAATTTGACATTAGAAAATACGTTTTAGGAAACAAGAAGAAATTAAGCACATAGTAGAAAGATGAAAATTCTCCCTCAGTTTATCTTCAGTTCTCAAAGTCAAGTGGGGATGAAAGACCCTGTGGAAACAGGGCAGGTGAAGGGGTTTCGGGGATGCTACCCCAAATGTGTCATTTTGGCATATTGATTATTTTGAGGTAAAGGCACTTGAAAAACAGCAGGTGAAAGAAGGGTCCTCATTCCTTTTTCCCCTAAGATGTAACTCTTAATGTGAGAGCTGTTCTCCCTGTACCAGGCAGGAAACAGTCTTATCCCCAGAAATAGGAGTTAATGCTGAAGAATTCTGCACAAGATCCTGTAAAAATAATCTCTTCCTTTAGTCTCCCCATATATTTTGCTTTTTCACAGTTGCCACTCTGATCGATGTAGTATGTAAGTACTTAGGTTTTGCCACTTCTTCATTTTCATTTTTTAAGATTTTACTTATTTATTTTTAGAGAGAGGGGAAGGGAGGGAGAAAGAGAGAGAAACATCAATGTGTGGTTGCCTCTTGTGTGCCCCCTACTGGGGACCTCGCCCACAACCCAGGCATGTGCCCTGACTGGGAATCAAACCAGCAACCCTTTGGTTCACAGGCCAGTGTTCAATCCACTGAGCCACACCAGCCAGGGCCACTTCTTCATTTTCTTGTGGAGACTTTCTGTCCATGTAAAAATAAAATTGGTATGCTTTTTCTTTCTTTTTTTTTTTTAGGTTTATTTTTTTATTGTTGTTCAAGTACAGTTGTCTCCATTTTCCCCCCACCACTCCTCCCACCCCAGCCATCCCCAGCTCCCACCCCTGCTTTTTTCTTGTTAATCTGTTTTATGTCAATTTAATTCTCCAGCCCAACTGGAAACCCTAAGAGGACAGAGGTAAAATTTCTGCCTAGCAAAATTTTGGTAATACTGGAATAGTAACAAGAATTGAAATAGAGCACAGATGGATGTTGTCAAAACAGTGAGGAAGGCAGGAAGTATGTGTCATATTCCTAGAACTATTTCTGATGAATCTCTCAACAAGTATGAAGGGTACAATATTCTCATCAGTTAGCTCAGTCAGCAGTTTGTCTTGACACTGAACAGCTGATGCAGAGAAGAGAAGCCCCAGAGTGAAGGCTGGCTGATTGTGAGTCTGAAGAAATTGTGCATTTTTCTACTCCAGGCAGGGAATCGTCTAATTTCTTTTCTATTAGTCAGGAAATGAAGTAAACTCAGTATCTGTGTTAACATCACCATAGAACTAAGAGAAAAAATAGAAACAAAGTAATGGATACTGATGGACTTCAACATGTAAGTAGAAAATGAAAAGTTTTCTATGAAAAACTTAAGACATTACACTGGTTTGACAGTTTACAAGTTCTTAAAACTCCAGTGAGCTAGTTCAACTTGGCCACTGTTCTGCACAGTTCCCAGTTGGTGATCCTGCAGAGAGCATGGATGGGCTTTACTAGAATTCATGATGATGCCCCTGAGGAGCACAACACTGTGTGTGAACGTGAACGAACGTACACAAACGTGCATTCTGCTGGGTGGATGAGAAGGGGCAGAAATTGATGGACAAACGGCTCTGGGCCCAAATACAATGAAGGACCACAGAGACAAGGGAAGCAGTTTAACAAAGAGAGGAAAGAGGATTTGGGGATACGGAGCCCCAGCTCTGCATTTACTAAGTGAAGAATTTCTCTGAGACTTGGTTTCCTCGTGGGTAAAATGAAGATGACACCTCCATTACACAGCTTGGCGAGGGTTAAGTGACGAGCACGCGATAGTACACAAGGACAAGCTGGCAAAACAGCAAGCACTGTACTATTTACGGGGGGGAATGTCAAGAACTGCTTTATTAAAAAGATGATTGAGGAAATAACAACATAACCATAAGTTCATTTATTTAAAGTAAAAAATGCCTTAAGTTTTATGAAAAATTTAGTAAGCCTATTGTACCATTTATATCAAGTGATATAAATATTCATTTATTCATTATTTTAATCATGTATGTAATTAAATAATATTTTGCTAGCTTTCAAAACAACTAAATCATAAAGGCCCATATGTGGAAATAGAAATGTAACTTGAAATTTATTTGCACTAGGAAAATACTTATTCATCCAAAGAGAAGACATTGAGGAACTGAAAATATATTTGCGATGAAAACTTTTAGTAGTTTCACATCAAGTAGTAATCTAACTAGTAATTTACAGCTAAGATGTTCACTTTCCGTTCTTGAAGGAAAAACTCAAATCTGATAATATTTTTTTTTAAAGATTTTATTTTTATTTATTTTTAGAGAGAGGGGAAGGGAGGGAGAGAGGGAGAGAAACAGCAATGTATGGTTGCCTCTCACATGGCCCTCATGGGGACCTGGCCCGCAACCCAGGCATGTGCCCTGACTGGGAATTGAACCGGGACCCTCTGGTTCCCAGCCCGCGCTCAATCCACTGAGCTACACCAGCCAGGGCCTGATAATATTTTTGATATATGCTTTTCTTCTATTTTAAGAAATCATCAATTAATTAAATCAAGTTAATTATTAACCAAATTCAACAATAGTAAATAATTAAATAATTACTGAGCACCATTATGTACAAGTCGCTGTTAATCCGTGTCACTCACTTTTCCTTTCAGAGCTAAAGCCTTGTGTTTTGTGAGAGACTAAAAGGTATGCCTTTTCTTTTATTTTTTTTTATAGATTGTATTTATTTATTTTTAGAGAGAGGGGAAGGGAGGGAGAAAGAGAGGGAAAGAAACATCAATATGTGGTTGCCTCTCACATGGCCCCCACTGGGGACCTGGCCCACAACCCAGGCATGTGGCCTAACTGGGAATCGAACCGGCGACCATTTGGTCCTCAGTCCGCGCTCAATCCACTGAGCTACACCAGCCAGGGCTGCCTTTTCTATCTGTTGTGTTTTTTGTTGTCATTAATTTTTTTATTGTTCTATTACAGTTGTCCCAATTTTCCCCCATTGGTCTCCCCTGACCACCCCCCTCCTCCAGTTGTTGTTAATTTTTATAAGAGTTTATTTAGGGTGGTGGTGAGGGGTGGAAGGGGCTTCATATGTGGTGACGAAAGACGGTTTGACTTTGGGTGGCGGGCACACAGTGCAGTGTACAGATCTCGTATCATAGCAGTGTACACTTGAAACCTGTATGATCCTGTTAACCAACGTCACCCTCATAACTTAATAAAAAATTGAAAAAAAGTTTATTTGAGCCAAAATGAGGACATATGCCTAGGAGAAAGATCTCAAATGCTCTCCATCTATTGTATTTTCTGCAGAATCCCTTTCCTCCCAAACAACTGAAAGGGATGTAGTTTATAAAATTCTTGGAAACTCATTGCTAAGTTCATTTTAACAGTGAGGAGGGAAAAACTCTTACATAATTAGTAAAAAGAAAAAAACTACAGCCCTAACTGGTGTGGCTCGGTTGGTTGGGCATTGTCCCACAAAGCGAAAGGTCGCTCGTTCGATTCCTGGTCAGAGCACATTGCCTGGATTGCAGGTTTGGTCCCTGGTTGGGGCACGTATGAAAGGCAACAGATGGGTGTTTCTCTTTCACATGGATGTTTCTTTTCCTTGCTTTCTTCCTCTCTTCCCCTCTCTAAAAATAAGTAAATAAAATCTTTAAAAGAAACTACACATGCACACTAATTGTAACAGATGTTCCCAAGACTAATTAGCACCAGAGATGCCACACAATCAAGTAAAAGATTACAGTTCTGGTGGGATTATCCTCTTTTCTCACCCAGGTGTTTGTGGAAGAAAATCTGGAGCTGCTTCCAAGCATCCACCTGGGCCATGGCATGAGCCCTCGGCTCCCCTCCCCAGATGACAGGGCCGCCCACCAGGGTGTGCATGGAAGCCCGGCACATGGGAAAGTAAGGAGGCTCAATATAGTGTCCCGCCTCAGGGTAACAGATGATCTGGGGCTTCTCCTTACCATGGGCCTGTAGGCGTTTAGAGGCCTCATTAGCATAAAATTCACTCTTCCAGTTGTGGTCATCCTGACCTACAAGGAACAGGAAGGCACTCTCAGCCCTTTCCACAGGAATGAAGCTCTTCTGGTCAGGTCCTTCCAAAGGGCTGTTCAGGACGTCCACAATGTCTACAGTGCCGTCTTCCATCGCCTTGATTCGATTCTGGTCGAAACCTAGGGGAGGCAGGGTCTCGCCCTTGTAGTGTAAGGCTCCTCCAACGTTGCCCACTGAGCCATTGATTATGACGGAGGCAGTGATGCCCTTCAGGAACGAGGCCATGGAGAGGCAGAGATCACCTCCTTTGGAAATCCCAAGCAGCCCGACTCCTGGACCCTTTACCTGACGTAACGACAGAGGAAAAAGAATGAGTCCATGAACCAGCCTACTGTAGCGCCTAGAACTGGAAGTCAGCTGGAGCTGAGCCTGCATCTGGGCTCCACCCTCTACTATAGTCTGCAGCCATGGGCTATCTGTTTGTTCTTCCTTCCCACAATTTCTCCATCACCTTTGTTGTGATTTCAGCAACCATGTGGATGATCTACTAAATACTTTGGCCTCTCGGTTCCTTGACCTCCATACCTCTAATGATATTTTTCTCTACCCCATCTGAGCCACCCACTCCCACTGGCATAACCTAAACCAAACCGTCATCAGTAGGTACCTCATCTTCAAAATCTCAGCTGCCAGCATTCTACTTTCTAATCGCCATCCTCAGTACTTCCAGTTTGGCCATTTTAGTGCCACCTGTTTCCATCTGCCACTTTGTTTGCTGTCAGTATCTCTCTCGTGTTCACTTCCCCACTCATCCAGCTTAGATTTTAGCTTCATTGTTATTATCACTCCCTTTCAAGTGCTCTTAGCTAATACCTCTCTTCCTTTGGTCATACTTGCCTGGAAAAGTGATATCCTTGGTTAAATGCACTTATTCCCTTCCTGTAGGCCTGCATTTGTGCACATGAACATTGCTGGAGAAAAAATACATTTGTACTGACAGATCTTTCATTTGATGACCACAAATTTCAGATACGTATCCATACTGCCCGTGAGTCCTGCCACACTTCACTATTTGCTTTTCACGTCTCCAAAAGACAATTTCACACATTCTCTTACCTTCTCAAGCCTCTGGAACTATTTCCCTTCACTTTCATGTCTTCATACTTCATGGGGGAAAATAGAAGCTAGCCAGTAGGAACTCTCCTCATTTTCCCCTGCCAAATCTACTGAATCCAAATGAACCCAAGTTCTCTGCCCTCCTTCCTGCTTCCCAAAGAAGTATCTCTGTTCTCATCAAAGGCCGCCCCTCTGCTTGGCTTGGGATACCATCCAGTCTCATTCTAATAGATCTTGCTCCTACAGCTACTGCTCCTCCTTCATGACGTTCTTTTCTCCTGGCTCATTCCTGTAAGTGTACTTCATGCTCTAGTACCTCTTACATTTTGATAACAATTCCTTGACCCCACATCCACTCTGCCATAGTTTTTTTTACTCTCTTTCACAGCAAAATTTGGGGGAGAAGTTGTTTGTAGTTGTTCTCCTCTTTCTTGTCTTCCACTCTCTACTCAGTCCCCTCCAGGCTGATTGGGGTCTGCCCTGTTCTGCAAGGACTGCTGAATAGTTGCCACCGTCTTGTATTGTAAATGGCCACTTTACCTCTCGATGGCAGCGTTTTTTCTTCGTGTAGCCTCTACAATAGCACCCTAGGCTGGTTTAAAACATTTATTCTTCATAAAAGTACTAGAAATTAAATTATCCCAATTTTTCAAAGGAGGAAACAGAAACTAGCCTTAGAGTTATTATTTGGTGAAATCAAAACTCAAATTTAGCCCTGGCTGGTGTGGCTCAGTTGGTTGGAGTGTCATCCCATTGATGGAAAGGTTGTGGGTTTGATTCCCAGTCAGGGCACACACATAGGCTGTGGGTTCGATCCCTGGTAGGGGTGCATACAAGAAGGCAGCCAATCAATGTTTCTCTGTCACATTCATGTCTCTCTCTTTCTCCTCTCCCCACCCTCCCTCTCTCTCTAAAGGCAATTAAAAAAATATCCTTGGATGAGGATAAAATAAATAAAAGTAAAAAACTCAAATTTAACTTTTCTCTATCCACTTTTTTTTAAATTGCAGCCAAAACAGAAAAATATCAGTAAACTTGGTGAGACAGAGGGTCCAGATGCTGATGATGTCATCTGGTCTCCTGAACACAGCTATGCCTAAGCCTAGCCCATACCACGTGACTTTTCAGTTATGAGACAGTGAGTTCTCTTTCTGCTTTAACAGTTGAGGTTGAGTTTTCTGTTGCCCGAAATGGGAAGACTCCTGATACAACTACTAAAAAATAGCCAAGTAGATTGATGGAGTGTCCATCTCCTTTTAGTCCCTCCTCCAAGTTTTGAAAAAATGAATACAATTAAAAGGAGGAAGAAAACCAAAAGGAAGAAAAGGGAAGAATGGAAAACAGTAGTTAGACTTGAGTTAAATTAACAGAAGGACTATGTGTTTTTACAGTTCCTTGTTCAGAAACCTGTGTCCAGGTTTCCCTCTGACTTGAATGCGGCATGACCCACATTAATCTGTGTCCTCAATCAACCCAATTGTTCTCCCGGGCTACCCTCAAGCTAACAGGCCATAACCATCTTGTTCCTTCTTCCACATCTTATTCTAATTCACTCTACTCTATCCCTTTTCGTAAGAGATCCTATGCTTCCATATTGTAAAATAATCTTCTGATCCTCTGATATCCTGCGTCTAGAAGCCTCCAAACATTTCCTAGTACCCAGGTTTTTTGACCATCATAGAACCTTTAAAGTGTAACACTGAGCGCTCAGAAGAGGCACCAGGAAGAGAGGGCTGTTAGACACAAACAGTAAATCAGGGCTGTCTGGAGGCAGTGGTTCTTCCCCCTTTCTTTCTACTTCCTGTGAAACCCAGCTTCTCAGATGTGTTGGGGCTCATTGGGAGATACCATAAAATACTAAAATTTAAAATTCCATAATGCCAACTAAGAACTAATTTGCCTGCAGGAAACTTATCACAGTAATACATAATTGCATAGAAATTGTCTATGAGAAGTGACTAGAAAAAGTAGCGTGTTGGGGGTAGGGAGTGGCTGTCATGAATTTGTCCAGTTCTTTTTTTTTTGTTTGTTTAAGATGTTATTTATTTTTAGAGAGAGGGCAAGGGAGGGAGAAAGAGAGGGAGAGAAACATCAGTGTGTGGTTACTTCTTGCGTGCCCCCTACTGGGGACCTGGCCTGCAACCCAGGCATGTGCCCTGACTTGGGATCAAACCGGCAACCCTTTGGTTAGCAGGCCGGTGCTCAATCCACTGAGCTACACCAGCCAGGGAATAGTTCTTGAAAACCAAGAGCTTTTATCAGGCCCTGAAGAGAAGGCCTGATATGTAGAACCACAAAACTGAGAAATTCTAACCTGAGGGTGACTAAGCAGGTAGTTCACAGCTTCTTCAAAGTACTCCAGGTGGAGGTCCAGGCCCTTTGGGAGGTCTTCATAGTTATAATAAGCCAGAGCCATCACAGCAAAACCCTTCCCAGCCAGCAGACTAGCTCGATATTCCACAAGGCCACCTCCAACTCCAAAAATGTCCACAATCCCAGGAAAGGGCCTGGGTTCTTTGAAAGAAACAAAACACAAAACTAAATTATTCTTAAAACTCTTCGCAGTGATGCCAAAAGCCATTTGTTGCCTATTTGGTAACGTCAAAGTTTTCTACTGACAATCAGAAATACTGAAACACCTCTGGCCTTCAAGTATCCAGACAATGGCATGACCTAAATCCACATTCCCCTCTATACCCGGAGCCTCAAAGCAGCACAGATTTTTACAAAGATTATGTATTACTTTTGTAATTAAAAATAATTTAGACAATGAAAACAGCAAAATCATTGCCCACCCCCAAATTGACAATGCCAAATGCAGTGAGGGTGCAGCAGCTGGAACCCTCATACATTGCTGGTGGAAATGCAAAATGATACGGCCACTCCGGAAAACAGCTAGGCAATTTCGCATGAAGTTAAACACGTATTTACCATATGATCCAGCAATCTCACTCCTAGGTATATTTACCCAAGAAAAATGAAAACTTGTGTTCTTATAAAAATTTGTATGCAAGTGTTTATAGTGACTTTATTCATAGTTCTCAATAACTTGAAACCCAGATGTCTTTGAGGCGGCGAACGAGTGTACAGCTGGTGGTACGTCCACACGGCGGGTCACTACTATGAAACAAGAAGGAGCTGCTGACGCACGAAGCCACACAAATGAATCTCAAGTGCATTATGCTAGACAAAAGGCCACCTACTTTGTATGATTCCATTTATTGGATATTTTCACCACTTATATAAAAAGTTTGTATTTAATATGCAAAATTTAAAGAACAAAAATAAAGCAAACACTTTATCTCCAACATTTTAAAAAATAACAGTACTATCCATTGAAGTCTCCTGAGTATCTGCACGTCCTACCTCCCTTTCCCCTGCCCTGGATTTTATTCACTTGATTTTCTTTACCATGTTACCATTTATATGTGTACTTTACCCACTGTTTTGTTTACTTGTGCCTTTTTAAAAATCTTATGTAAATGGAATGGAACTGAATGTGTTCCTCTGGGACTCAACTGTTTTACTCAACACTGTTTTTGAGATTCATTCATGTTGGTTCTTGTACCTGCAGTTCATTTATATTTGCTGCTGTAAATATACCTCAGTTTATTTATCACTTCTACTGTTGATGGACATTTGGGCTGTTTCTTACAAACAATACCTCTTGGTGTACATGAACAGTAATAGAATGATATGATCAACTTTATAAGTAAAAAATTGTTTCCAGGAATAGGTAAATAAATATGTTCCTTTTAGCAGTGTGAATTCCTTTTCCTCTACATACCTGTTAACAATGGGTAATATTAGACTTCTAAATTTTAGCAAATTTTGAGTGTGTGAAATGTGTACTTTTATTTTGCATTTCCTTGATCCCTGTTAGGATAAACATCTTTTTATATTTTCATTGGCCAATTGCTTTTGATGTAATGGAAATGTTGTCCAATAATTTCAGAAGATTTCCAGTTAATAGCAAGAACTATTAACTTCCTCCTTCATCCTAATTTTCTTAAACCTTAAAATACTATGGGAATTATAAAGTTGTAAAATTGAGAAACCTTTCAAGAAATTAAAAACTTGAAACTCCTTATAAATGGTTTTTTAAAAACTACAACTATCTTTTTGTTAGTCAGGATAGATAGCAGAGGGGGGAAGGAGATATAGCTCACTCATTAATTCAACAGTCCGAAGCATGGTCAGGTGATCTGAAAAATCCCAGGACTAGGGGAGCCCTTGCAATTCTCTATGGAGCGTTCCACTACCTGGGAAAGAAAGCCTTTGAAACTGTACATTAATCCCAAGGTCTGCAGAGGGAGGAGGAGGGAGAACCCAGAAGCTGGCCAGGAGCATAAACCCCGTAAAATCACTACTGTTGGGGCACTCAGACTAGCGGGGGCCTACTGGCAGCTTCTAGCTCATGGATTTCATAAATAAACTTGCTATCTCATTTCCAATATACGTGTTATCTCTCACCTGAACGCATCTCCCGCGAGCCAGACTGGAATCGAGGAGGAGGCGCCTCCTAACTCGGGTCGCCTCATAACAATTTCCCTTTCTTTAGGATAGCTTTTAACTGACCTCTCAGTTTTGAAACGGCAGAGCCATCTCCCCAGCCAGGCTTACATTCCATTCCTGTCTCCTTGATACTTTAAGGCCCCGCTGACCTCTGAAACTTTGGGAGCTACCTCCATCCTCTCGGTGGAAGCGGAGGAGGTTAGAAAAAAATGGGAATGAAACTGGAATTGGGTCGCGCTCACCTGGTGGCAGGAAGAGAGTGGCGCGCAACCGGCCCGCGCGCACCGGTACCCGCCGCACCCCGGGTGCCAGGAAGTCTCGCTCGTGCACCGCCCGGCCCAGGAGACGCCCTCCCTCAGGCTCGTGGCCCTCGAGCACCTCCAGCTCCACTACGAAGGGCGTCTGCACATCCCGCTTCACCAGCCGAAGTAAGGGCTTCTCGGGCTCCAGGGCCCAGAGGAACCCCATGGGCTCTAGCCCCGCGAAGCTGCCGCCCAGGGACCGCGCACGGGTCAGGTCCAGCTCGCCGCCGGCATCGGCGCAGTAGCGCGCGTGGGCCTGGAAGAGCTCGCCCTTCTCGTCGCGCAGGGATGAGCGGAGTGTGACCCGCTGCTCAGGGGCCAGGCCCTTCACAATGATGCGCACAGGCTCATCCCAGCGGCAGCGGCTTGCGGGCTCCAGGGTCACCGTCGCCGCCATCCGAGCAGGGGCCGAAGAGATCAGGCTACCAGGCCTTAACTTTGGAGAACTCAGCAGCAGCGCCCAGCTCCTCGGGCCCCGCTGGCAGAGTCCGGACGCTCGCAGGACAGCGGGAGATGTGGCCATCATTTTGCGACTTGATTTCAGAATTCGGATCAACTGCCAGGGCTGTGGAGGACGTTAGGACTGGCTGGGGAGCCTCTAACGGCAGGCTGCCCAGCTGCAGGCTAAGAGCCCAACGGGGCAGAGCAGCCGGCGAAATTGCGCTTGGAGGGCCAGTCCTGCCACTCAGCAGCAAAAGCGAGCAGGCACGCATGAACTTTCGCAAAGCCTCCTTGCTGAAAAACTTCCGCTTAATTTGGGAGAAAATGTCCCAGTTCTGCCTTTTAAAAGCTCTTTAGCCTGTGCAATGGGCTGGGCCAGGGCTGCCACTGAGGGAACCTGGCACATTGTAATCTCCAGTCTCCACCCTTAATGACTAAGAGGTGCAGGACAAATTTTGAATTTTGGTGATAATAATCATAGGTCTTTTCTTTGAAAATGTGCACTATGGTATTTTGCTTGTATTATTTGTGTATATGCTTCTACACTATGCCACATCTAAAGGGCCTGGTATATTTGTGTGACTTCAGCTTTATTCCTTTTAGAGGTAAAAACAGCCACATGAGATAATAGTTATTATTTTGTTATATACTGGGCTCTCATGTTCATTTAGGCAAATAGTATCTCCTTTTCATCCTGGACTTTTTCACCTTTTCCTACTTTTTCATAAATTATGGGTGTAACCCTGTTGTGGGTTTTTTCCCCCCAGCAAACTTCAGATCAACTCTCTTTTAAGACCTTATACTTGATTTTACACTTGTAATTTCATATTCTTTTCATTAGAGAAATCTGCAAATTGCAGAAACTTTAAGCCCCTGTTGACCTCAAATATACTGTTAACCTAAATTGGCAGGAGGCAGAAATCACACAGCAAAGCATTTACCTGGGATTTAAAGGAGTTACAAATTTGGGCACACTGATCAGGTAGCAGCCCAGAGTGTCTGCCAGAGAACAAAAGTCAGGGTTTTTTTAAAAGGACAAAGGGGAGATTTGCCTGTCATTCATAAAGAATTTAAATTGGTGCTGGTGACAGAAAGCTAACCTTGGCTAAATATAAATGATTGATAAAGCTTTCACTAAGTACAAAGTCCATCTCTGTGAGGAATTGTAGGTGTTTTTGCAGCATCCTAGAATATTTGTAGTTTTGCCCAGTTCAAAAGTTCATGTTCGTCCCTTAAGGTTGTACATAAGACCTGTTTCCTTAATGGCCTCCCAGCTCCATTTTAAAGCTCCTTAACATAAGTGACTCCATTTTATTTCACATTTGACAAAATAGAGAGCCTGATACTTCCCCAGCAAAGTGGCTTTATTCAGGAACAAGAAAAACTTGCAATTTGGGACATGCAGTCAAAAAGTAAACCACTGCAAGTCCAGAGAAACAAAGGAGAGAAATGCTCTTTTATGCACCTGAGAGGGGCAAAGTGTATTGCTTAAGGTCCTGTCTCCCTGGAGTGCACTGTGAAGAATGCTTTACCAGAAAATGGTTAATTTTGATAGAAGCAATTAGGCCTTTACAATATTAAAGAATATTTTTTTTTATTTGCTGTGGATCAAAACAGGCAGTGATCAGGTACGTTGGGTGTCCTGTGACTGTCTCAAGGGTGAGAGTTTATGAGTTCCAAGGGGGGTGAGCTGAGATTTAGAAGGACCGTGGGCAACACTTTTGGCTAAAGTAATTGGAGGGTCTCTACGAATTTTGCAGTTGAGTTTTAATATTGCCATTATTGCATCCAAGTAAACCTAAGACTGAGGCACAGACTTGCCCAAGCACCTGAGGACTAAAATGGGTTCCCTGATCACTATGGAATTCAAGAATAGTTCCCTAGGTAGGGGTAATCTTTTCCAAAAGCACTTTAGCCACAGAAGAGGCAGTAGCCTGTCTATAAGGGAAAGCTTCCATCCAGTGAGAAAACATATACGCCATGACTAAAATATATCTTTATCAACAATACTGGGAAGCTGTATGAAATCCATTTATCAAACCTCAAATGGTCCATAAGGCAATTTAAAATGTCAAGGAGCAGAGCAAACAGGCTTCCTTGGGTTGTAATTTGGGCAAGTGAGATAGGCAGCGTTTTTTTTTTTGCGGCCTTATTAATTTTTCCCCACCAATATTGGTTCATGAATGCTATCATTCTGTCAGTGGACCAATAGTTGAATGCATGCGCAGCAGGTAGGAGTGGGAATTTTAGAGTCTCTAGTATTTCTATCAGAAAAAAACACACATGGCTATTATAATTAAACAGGATTTTTTAAGATGGTGGTAATACACAAAATTCACCATTTTTAAATGTGTAGTTAATTAAGTGCACTCACATCGCTGTGCAGCCATCACCACCATCCATCTCCCAAACTGTTTCATCGCCCAAACTCTGCACCCGTTAAACAGTAACTCCCTCGCCGTTCCTCCTCCCCACCCCCAGCCCCTGTAAATCCACTCTCTGTCTCTTTAAACTTAACTGTTCTAGGTGCCTCATATAAGTGGAGTCATACAGGATGTGTCCTTTTGTGTCTGGCTTACTGCACTTAGCATGACTTCCAGGTTCATCTATGTATGCAGCATATATAAGAATTTCATTTCTTTTAAAGTATGAGTAATATTATAGGATAAATTTTTCCTGTTCATCCATTGATGGACACCTTCTGCCTGTTGTGCATATGCTGCTATTGAATATGGGCATATAGATCTATGAGCCCTGCTCTTAACTCTTTTGGGTTTATACCCAGAAGTGCAATTGCTGGATCACATGGTAATTCTATGTAATTTTTTTGAGGAAATTTAGCCAAGGTTTTTTTTTTAAACATTTTTTTAAGATTTTATTTATTTATTTTCAGAGAGAGGAGAAGGGAGGGAGGTTGCCTCTCACATGGCCCCCACCGGGGACCTGGCCCACAACCCAGGCATGTGCCCCGACTGGGAATCGAACCGGGACCCTCTGGTTCCCAGCCCGCGCTCAATCCACTGAGCTACACCAGCCAGGCCAAACTTAGCCAAGGTTTTAATGTTTAATTTTTTGAAAAGTCTTAGTCTTTTCATCTCAGAGAACATGCCCTTTTACCCTTTTGTGAGGGTCTCAGGGTCTGAGCACAGCTGGAGCCCAGGTACCCAAGTCAGCAGGCAGGCTGATCAGCACGAGAGGGGCTGAAGAGTGCAGCCCCAGGTTGACTAGAAGGACAGGACCGAGGCTGAAGAGGGTAAAGGAGTCAAATATGTGGTGATGGAAGGAGACTTGACTTTGGGTGGTGAGCACCCAATGCAATATATAGATGATGTATTATAGTATTGTACACTTGAAACTTATTAACCAATGTCACCCCAATAATTTAATAAAATACAATCTTTTAATTAAAGATTCTCATATAAACTTTACAGCTATCACTGACAATAAAACTTTTGAAGAAGAAGGAGGAGGAGGAGGAAGAGGGGGAGGGGAAGGAGGAAGAGGAGTAGAAAAAGGAGGAGGAGGAAGAAAAGAACAAATCTTACACCCAGAAATCTTCCCTGCTGCCAGGACAAATAGTTATTTTCACAAAGGGACTTCTCAAGACCAGTAATCTGTAAGTCTAGAATTTTACTATTAAAAAGACAAGATTTAAAGAGGTTCCTTGTAAAAAGAGTAGTACTTGCTGATCATCTAGCCAGGATCTGGGGAGCAGAGAAGATGGAATTGAACTGTGTGAAGGAAGCAGATTAAGTACGGGCAGAGAGGGAAGGGGAATGGAAAAGGTCCCAATGCCCTAGCCAAGGTGGCTCAGTTGGTTGGAGCATCGTCCCATACACCAAGAGATTGTGGGTTCAATTCCTGGTCAGGGCACGTACCTAGGCTGCAGTTCATGCCCCAGTCGGAGCATGTATGGGAGGCAACTGATTGATGTTTCTCTCTCTCTCTCTCTCAAATCAATAAATATATATCTTTGGGTGAGGATTAAAAAAAGCAGGGCGAAGTCTTTACCATTTGTTCTATCAGCCTGGATATCTGAAGCCTGCCAGAGCTGGGTGTTCACGTGTTCCCTGCCAAGTCGATTCTGTAGGTCTTATGAACCCCTGTGGGGGGAAAATGTTGAGCTACATAGACCTAGAGGTTTATTTTTCAAAGGATGACCTGAAGTTCATTTTGCCACCAATCAACAAATATAATGCAATTTCCCAAAGCTTAGTTCACAAAGATAAGTTAATAGATAACTGAAAATACCCCTGATTGAACCCCCAGGTTCTTTGAGTAGACTCATGGAATTCTAAAGAGGAGGTTGCCTAGTAATCAATATAAATAGTTTTGGAACCCAGGAAACTATGGAAGGTTCAAGATGTAGAAACTTGCTTCCCTTTGAAGACTGTGTTGTGGGAGGCCATTCTGAAGGTAATTTCAAAACATTGCTGCCTTACCTGTGTCTGAAAGCAGCTTATTAGCTCAGCTGAATGACGAGAGGCAGTCTGAAATATTGATGGAAAATTTTGGATGAAGTGTCAGTATTGCTTCAAGGACTAGCCTGTACTGTGATCTTAGTCATGACTCTTCTCTCTGGGCCTCGGTTTTGGAATTTGTAAATGAAAGAGTAAGAACTGATCATCTTTGTGGTAGAGTTTTCAGGAGACAGCAGTGTATCTGTATGAATGCGTGGCAAGGAAAGGGAATTCGAAAGTTGAGGGGAAAAAATGAAGGAAACTTTCTGATGGGAAACAGGCAGCAGAGAGAGGGGATTTAAAACAAGTCAGGTTAAGAAGCTGTGGTCCCCAATCCTCCTCTTCCACCAACAAAGCTTCTTTCTACTTCCCACAGATACCTCTTGGGGCTGAGGTTTCTTTAATGTGTATAAAAACCTCTGAGTAAAAAAAAACAACTCTGAGAGCTTGTTAAAATGCAGTGTTTTAGGCCTCACTTGCAGCCTACTTAATAAAATATTCATTAAAATTTTTTTAATTGATTGATTTTTAGAGAGAGAGGAAAAGTTGAGGGGGCGGGGGCGGAGAGAAAGAGACATCAATTTGTTGTTTCACTTATTGTTTCATTCATTGGTTGATCCCTGTACGTGCCCTGACCAGGGATAGAACCTACAACCTTGGCTCATCGGGACACCGCTCTACCAACTGAGCTACCAGGACAGGGCTAAAACATTCATTTTAACAAGCTCCTCGGGTGATCTTGATGCACAGGGTCCTTTAACAATATCTAACACTCTCGGAAAGTGAACTGTGCTGTTTATTGCTTTTTAGCCTTTTCTTCTGTAGCAGTTTCTACTCTTGAATAAAAGAAGGAAAAAAGCAAGATATAACTTTTTTGGCACACACTATTCAGCCCACTTCAATTATTTCTATGGAATAATAGTACCAGACCCAGTGGGTGAGGGTAGGGAACTGGGAAAGTGAATAGAGAGTGGAACTAAATTTGGAACTTCTGAGATACCCCAATTTTCAGTCTGGACTCTTTTTTTTTTTTTTAAGATTTTATTTATTGACTTTTTTAGAGAGAGAGGGAGAGAGAAGCATCAATGTGTGAGAGATACATGGTTGCCTCTCACACACATGGCCTCAGCTGGGTACCTGGACCACGGTCCAGGCGTGTACCCTACTGGGAATCTAACCAGTGACCTTTTGGTTCGCAGGCTGGCAGTCGGTCCTCTCAGCCACACCAGTCAGGGCTGAGGGTGGATTATTACATCAGGTTTTAGCTGGAGGCATGGAAGCCACATGCCTCCATGAGGAACCTGACATGATCCTTCCAACCCCACACTTGCCTGTCCACCCAAATTCCTAAACGTACAGAGAATGCTGGTGATTGCTACTTACCAGACTGTAGGGCCTTGTCTGCAGTTACGCCAGGTTTGAATAATTGTATGATGCCATTTATTCAACTTCTTAGGCTGTCAGTGCACAAAAGCACCTGAGACCTACCACTGTGCTTTTGGTTCTTAAGGGCTTTGTGCTGGGAGAGAGGACCCTGCCTCACAATGTCGGTCCAGGTAAAAGTTAAATTTGGATAATGTGAATATGGAGCCTCCAAACTCCATTCATAGGCCTTTTCTTCCCTCTCTCTGCACCTTCTCTCCTAACTGCCTTGGCCCCAATACCGCTAAACTGTTCCCGAAGTGCCCCGTGCATTGACCTGTGGGACCCCAGAGACCTGCCTTCTGAGGACAGTAGTCCATGCCCTGAATCATCTGCCCAAGATAACATGGCTGGGAAGTGCAGAGCCTGGCCTTGAACTTCTGACCCTAAATCCACCCAGGACAAGCTTCTTTTGATGAAACCTGACAACATCTTATCCTGTCCCCATTCCCTTTCAAAACATATCAATCGTGTTTTCTTCCTTTTCAACAAGCCCTTACATTAGGTGATAATAATTATTCCTTGATAATTTATAATAATTAATTAGTAATGATATTAATAATAAATCCAGATATTTTTTCTGGAATATTGGCATTGTAACCAAAGATTCTTTTTTTTTTTTTAATTCTCACCCAAGGACCTTTTTTCATTGCTTTTTAGAAAGAGAGGAAGGGAGAGAGAGAAATATCAATGCAAGAGAGAACCATCATTTGGGTGTCTCCTATATGCACCTGGGCTGGGGATTGAACCCACAACCTAGGTATATGCCCTGACTGAGAATTGAACCCAAAACCTTTCAGTTATGGGACAACACTCTACCCAATCAAGCCACACCGGCCAGGGCTAACCAAAGATTCTTTATGTCACAGGCTAATAGGCATATATCTGGGTGTACCCCAGATCATTCCGTATAGATAGTCATCTTGGGGTGAAACCAGTCACCAACCTGTTTTTCAAGGGCTTAGGATCAAACTGCCCTCTGCCTTAGGTGCAAGTTATTGACATACTGATAAGAATTATAAAATATTTGATTAGGCAATATATAGAGCAGGAGAACATAATATTGCTTTTGTCTAACGGCTCATTTTCAACCAGTAAAAGTAGGTACTGTGTCAGGAAAACATCACCTCATGGCCGTCCTCTACACTTGCCCTAACTTTTCTAGTCTAACTTTTTAAATACCGTGTGCCACCGCGGCCACGCTGCCCTCATGATTGAGAAGAGATAGAACCACCAAATTCTGTCTTATGCGCAAAACATCCTGGAGGGATATCATATCCATCATGTGTGACTTAATTTGAGTGAGGTTTTCAATGCTGGTCTAGTGACATCTAGATGAAAGCTGGCCCTTAACAAAAAGAAGCCAACCAAGAGATGAGATTTAATACACAGAAGACAGTCAGATAAATCAAGCCCTAAGGAGAGAAGGTATTGTGCTGAGTGTTATACAGGAAAGAGAAATAAGTCAGATCCGGGCTAAGGGGCACCTCGTGAGCAGGGCAGGCAAGGCAGGAACTGGCACTAGGCACAGCGGGACACAGAGTAATGATCTCACTGTGCATCGTGATGCTGCGCAGGCGATTCTGAAGGACAGCAGAGACAGGAGATGTGGTCCTTGGGCAATGCAGTTAGAGAGCCACAGGTTTAACATATTTAATAATGTGAAGTGTCACAGGATTAAGAGTTAAAGGAACTGGTATGGACTAGAAGTAATTTATAAATCTGTGTATGACGTGGAGCCTGGATAGGTCAAGGAAGAATTGTGAGGCAGGGAGAAATTAAGCTGGGTCTGAAGAGTGGACAGAGTTTGTGTCAAGTATGGAAGAAAGGCTATTTCATATAGAGGGCACAGACGGAAGCTCCGCTGTGTGAAGGGGGAAATACTCGGAGAAGAGTTAGGGCACTTGGGGGGCTACATGTCAGGACAAGGTCAGTAACGGGGGTCACACTCATGCAGAACTCTGAGCGCCAGGCTGAGTTGTGTGAACTTTGTGCTATAAGCCTTTGAACAGAGAGAAAGCAATATTTGAAGAAAAACTGGAAGCATGGGATACTGTTGAAAAGCAGTAATCCCTAATAAGGAGACAGGGGCTTAGCTTTGGGGACAAGTATGAGATGGGAAGCAAAGGTCAGATACAAGGAATATTGAGAATGTTGTACCTTTTCTTTCTTTTGTCCTCCCAATTCACATGACTTTCCCCCTCCCCCCTTCTCTCTTCCAAGTTCTCTTCTTCGTGTATTGCTATGGGTTACCAATTTCTACGGACCTAGAGCTCTCATCAGTTCCTCTCATCCCTTTAACAGGCCACGCGTCCAGGCCCTGCCTCTGGACCAGGCAGAGTGGAAGGAAGCATTTGCCGGGAAACAATGGCTAGGGACCGAAAGGGAAAGACCTTTCTCCCACACAGCCTCCATCGGTCACTGCCCCCACGGCTGCGATGGGGCATGATTTTCTCCTATGTGAGACCAACAAACAAGGAGTGCACCTCTGTCTCCAACCTGCCACCAGCCTTTCACTTCAGCCCACGGCACTGTGAACGCCTCAAGAACCAATATTTGAAAAAAGCCGCTTCAGACCTTACTTTCTCTCAGGAGGTGGTGTGGCAGCGAGGGCTACCCAGCATTCCTTACAGCCAGTACAGCTTTGACCACCTCTACGACACAGACCGCATCATCCAACCTCCCCACGTCGGGAAGGCCCGACCGGCGAAGCCTGTCAGCTTCAAGTCCTTGGATTCTTCAGGTCCCTCAGCAAGCGTCACCTCCCAGGCTGTGAAAACAAAAAGCTCTAACAATCTTAAGAAGAAGCTAAAGAAATTAAAGTCAGCCAGCACAGACCAGGAAACATCTTGCCCTGTCATTCAACCCTGCGGGGATCCAGACAGGGTGAGTCTGTTGCCTTCTCCAGATGTGAACCTGGAGGACAGGGAGGCCTGGCTTCCGCCCCAGGAGAAGGAGGCCAGAGCCTGGGAGGCCATCGTGCTGGAAAAGCTGAACAAGCGCACTGCCCGATGGATCCAGAACAAGCGTCCTTTGAGGCCGGGGGTATCCCCCAACAAGTGGCAGAGCTTCCTGCGCCAGCAATACGACTGGAGCCACATCCGGGATGAGCTCACCTCCGCCAGTGACCTGGAGCTCTTGAAACAGCTGGAAGAAGAAGAGACAGCAGATTTTGAGGGTCGAAGTATCATCCTGCCCACCCAGGAAAGAGAGGAGCCAGAGCTGCTGCTTCCTGTTTATTATAGGTAGACTGGTTGGGCCTTCTACATGCCTTCGAGAACCCCTGACTTCCCTTCAAGGGTTCCTGGGTGGGCTTACACTCTCCCATGAACCTCTCATGTTTTCTATTGCCAGCCTGTTCTTCAGGTCTCCGTAAAGTATGGGTTTTCAACCTTGGCACTGACAGTCGGGGCTAAGTAACAATACACAGGGGGCTGCCCTGGGTATTGCAAGATGTTTAGCAGCATTCCTCTGGATGCCGCTGGTACTCTCCAGACACTGACACACGTCCCCTTGAGGGACAGTCACCCCCCTATGGAGAACCACTGCCTTTAAGGGATTGTTTCTCAGCCTCTCCCTTTCTGCTGATCCAGTTACTATCCAGGTGCTCCCAGAAATGCATCCATGGTGAAAGTAAGAAGGCAGAGCCCTCTGGCTCTGAGGTTTGGCCCTGACTCACTTTGAATAAGGAGCCAGCACTGACTCAGAAACTGACTGCCAGAAGGTCAGACAAGGAAACAGCCTGAGGGCAGAGGATGACTGTGCATTTCTCAGGTCACTTCCTTCTCATTTATAGCTAGAGGGAAGACCGGAGCTGTTGTAATCTCTCTAATTCCCAAAAGTGAACTAAAAATTAAGTGCAAACCCATTTATGTATTCGTGTATTCGAAAATAGAAACTGCATTCCCACTACTTTCCCATTACTCTGCTAAGTGCTGGGAATGAATCGTAAACGAAGCAGACATGCACCTACCCTCTAGGGAGTTTACAGTCTGCCCACTGCTCACACACAGAATGGTAACATAGGAGGTAACGCAGGCAGCAGGTTCCCTTCCCAAGGTCCGGGCAACCTCTGAGGGCACCAGTGTTGAAGAAGGACAGTGCTGGGAGGGCGGTCACTCTACTGTGCCGTCCAGGGGCTGCAGAAGGAGTGGCTCCACCAGCGGTGGGGGAAGGCGACTGCAGACAGGTCCTTCTGGCAGCTCCACATTCAACTGGTACTTTGGAAGCAAGGCCAATAGTTAAATATAGGTATTCTTTAAATGCTCATGTGTGTATGAGCCAGGCTTAAAAAGGAAAGGGAGTAAGCTGTGAATTTGGTGGAAAGGGGGCAGTCCATCTCCTACCTTTCCCCCCTTCTCTTGTGCCCTCTCTCTCTCCTGCCAAGATTGCCCAATTACTTACCACAACTGCAGAGAAGGGACACTACGTCTGGCCACAATAAGACTGCTGAGGATATCAATGAAAGGAGGGGCATCTGGCAGCCCCCAAACCAGAGCTGCTTCCGGCAGGTGAATCCTCGAGCTGGGAAGTTTGCTTATTCCACCGACAACACCTTCGAGCAGGACATTTACTTTGGTAACAGAGCTGGGGCCCTGTGGTGGGCGCTGAGGTAGGCATGGAGCAGGGAGCTGGGAGGTAGCCAGGGCGTGAAACGGTCATGGGGGGGTGGGGGGGGTGGATGAGGCCCTGGATGCCCCATGTATTCACAGTAATAGTCCCTGGTAACTTGTCCGGGAGCTGTGTTTGTTTGTTTGTTTGTTTGTTTGTTTGTTTTTGCCCAGAGGGGTGGTTAGAGGCACCTGGTAGAGCGCAAGCTGTTCTCCCTCTTCCCCCTTTATCCTTCTATCTTACTAGAGAGGCGGTAGACGGTGGGATTGTAGAGCAACCGGGATGTGGCTTTGGGAACATCCTACCTCTTCTCTGTGCACCCTTCTCCCTCCTCTCACTTTGAGATACTCCTTCACTGAGGTGCTACACTGGAAAAAAATCACAGGCTTGGGAGTCAGGCAGATCTGAGTTTAAATCCTGGCTTAACCACTTCCTACTAACCTTCAGGAAATCATATAATCCCTCTGAACCTTATGTACCTGTTTTTTAAAGATTTTATTTTTATTTATTTTTAGAGAGAGGGGAAGTGAGGGAGAAAGAGAGGGAGAGAAACAGCAATGTATGGTTGCCTCTCACATGGCCCTCACAGGGACCTGGCCCGCAACCCAGGCATGTGCCCTGACTGGGAATCAAACCGGGACCGCTTGGTTCCCAGCCCGCGCTCAATCCACTGAGCTACACCAGCGAGGGCCTTATGTACCTTTTTTGTAAAACAATATTAACAAAAATGCACTTGTGTGGCTCAGTGGATTGAGCGCTGGCCTGTGAACCAAAAAGTTGCTGGTTTGATTCCCTGTAGGGCATGTGCTTGTATTGCAGCCAAGTACCCAGTTGGGGGGGCGTGCAGGGGGCAACCGACCTGATGTTTCTCTCCCTCTTTGTCCCTCCATTCTCCTCTCTCTAAAGATTAATAAATAAAATCTTTTTTACAAAATGCACTTCATGTAAAGAGTAAATAACAAAGCATCTATAAATGCCCAATAAATGTCCACTACCTTCCCCTTCCACCTTGCTACCCTTTAGATGCCTGGGCTTCCAGGATACACAGTCTAGGTTTGCATGTTCTATGGTGTTTATTCTCTCCAACCCCCATCTTGTTCCTAAACTGCTATCAACTGAAAGTCTTCTTAAAGTGCTTAAGAAGTAGTATTTATGACTGATAAGAGATGAATTAGGTGGCCCTTCATTAGTATCTAGCTTTTCATAGTGGCAATGCCTACAAGTTAGGCAGGCTCTGTCTTGACTTCCAGGCCTCACAGAGAGAGCACAGTAGTCACGAGCTCTGGGGGCTTGGAGTAGGGTGAAACGAAATTAGGTTTGATCCTGGCGACTGAAAACACAGGAAGAGGGAGAAGGAAGGTGCTGAGGACTCATTATTTCTCCTTCTTCTATCCCTTCTGCATATTTTACTTATTTGACTCATTATTTCTTTATCTGTTCATAGATAAAGTCCAGATCGTCCACCAGATTGGTGCAAAGAGAGACCAAATTTTCCTGGAAAATCTCAACCGGTACAATAAGCAGCTACTTAAGGTTTTCCCTGAAAGCCCAGAAAGGTGGACTTCCCAGGCAGTTCCTGAAGCACGTAAGCAGGAGGCTGATAATGGCTGTAAAGATGGAAGTGTGGCTATTTCTTTTCCTTTTTTTTTTTTTAATCCTCACCTGAGGACATGCTTAGAGGGGAAGGGAGGGAGAGATGAACAGAAACATCTCTCGACAGCCTCTCCCACCTCTCCCATGTGCGCCAAATGGGGAACGAACCTGCCACCCCCAGCATGTGCCCTGACCAGTAATCAAACCCTTGACCTTTGCCTTTACAGAAAGATGCTCCAAGCAACTGAGCCACACCAAGCCAGGGCATGGCTATTTATTTAAGGTCCCTGTTTCATAGGGCAGGGCACCACCAGCATCTAGGGAAGCCCCTTCCTACCAACTGAAAATCACCTCATGAAATTATAAAATACTAACTATAACTAGGAAGAGGCTTTGTGAAGCATCCATTCAGTTGAAATCAGATAAAGCTTATGTGTTATAAAGTGGGTTAGGGCCAGTAATCACCAATAAGGCAGATCCCATCTTAATGCTTCCGGGGGAAGTTCATCAAACCCCTCATCCAGTACTCTGCCCTTTTACCTTGGGCTGGCTCTACCCTCCTACGCCATTCTCAGGCTCATTATACCTGCTTCAGGCAGTATATTTCACAAGTTTCTGTTTCACAAATGTGTCACTCTTCATTTTGTAAGACAAATGATAGAAGGAAGGAAAATAGCCAAGAAATGAGCTTGGTTCACTTGACCAGCACTCAGTCTACTGAGGCACACCAGCCAGGGTGATTCTGTGAATATGTTTTATAAACCATTAAGTCCTGTACAAACTGAAGGAATTATTATTTGAGTACTACCTTCCCCACAAGCCAGCTCTATTCTGCATGTCCTCTCCTCTGAGAATAGGCAAATCCACAGAGACAGAAAGTTGATTGGTGGTTGCTGCGTGATAGCTGCACAACGCTGCACATATATTTAAAAACCACTGACCTGTATATACTTTAGGAGGATGAAATTTACAGGGTGTGAATTCTAGCTCAATAAAGCTGTTATTTAAAAAAACAACAACCCTCTGAGGGCCCTATGCACTCACAGACGCTTCACCACCTGTCTCGCTCGCGTCATAGGCACGTTTCCCCCAGTCCTGCTTTCTTTCCCCCCTGAACACAGAGTTGATGCTGTATGATTGTTTACGCCAAACTTCCTTTTAAAATAGTATTTGAAACTGATCTGGGTGAAGTAAAGTCAGAATAGTAATATAGACACATCTTCTTATAACCATTTTATTCATCATCTCATCTCAGGAAATATTGGGTATGAAAGAACGTGGAAGTAACAGTAAACTTCCTGATGTTAGATGTGGGTAGATTACTTCTTTCCTCTCCATTTTGATGGAACTGAAAAACTTACTGTATTTTTCGGACTATAAGACGCATCAGATCATAAGACGCACCTAGGTTTTAGAGGAGGAAAATAGGAAAAAAATTTTTGAAGCAAGAAATGTGGTAAAATATTTAATAACATAAATAACATACTATTTCACCAATGTAAATGTAAACAGCCAGGTAAGCTACACTCGGACTATAAGACGCACCCCCATATTCCTCCCAAACTGCGGGGCGGGGGGGGGGGGGGCGGGCAGCGCGGGGAAGGTGCGTCTTATAGTCCGAAAAATACAGTAGATAGTAACTTCTTTAAAATGATAAAAATTCTGAAGAAACAAAGTATTTTTATTACTACATAGCCTTTCATTTCCCCCAAATCATGACAGAAAACTCCCTAGTGTGCTTAACTCACTAAGGTTCCTATACACCAGGCACAGGTTTTATGGTACAAGTCGCAGAGGCACTGTGTCTGCCAGCCAAGTGGACAGCGCCTTTTGTCCCATAGACAATCGAAGGGCTTCTCCTTTGTGTGCTCCCTTTCGATGGCTTTTGATGCGGAAGGTGGCCAGTGGATGTGTGTCTATCTGCGTAGAACTCAAAGGACTGGAAGTAAAATAAATGTTGGCAGTTGTACATGTTTATTCCCACAGAGCTTAAACATCAGAGGGTTAAGACTTTCTCACCACATCCATTTTAACCCCCTGAGCAGGGGGACGTAGGAGGAACAGCTACTTCTTACTTCCGTGGGAGGGATTTCAAGGCGGCTAAGAGAAGTGAGGGAGTGTCACGTGGCAGAGTATCTGCTCACTGGGATCTGACCTGTCTGGAGCTGGTTCTATGGCTTCTGGGTGTGCACGTCCTGTATACACTGCAAAGGAAGGATGCCCTGAACAGGGGGGCTGAGTCCCCCAGTGTGACCCAGCTGAGTGAGGACCCTTTGGAGGGTAGGCTCCGTACGGGCATCAGAGCTGAACTGTCCTGGAATCTCACATTAGAAGAAATGGCACTGACCTCCTTGCTCAAAGGAAAGAATTAATTCAGAGGAAATCTAAATGCATTAGAGTTAGAATGAAGTCTGGAAAACCAGCAGTGACAGACTAGAACATGAAATGGAGAAGCAGTGTGGCAAACAATGAATTTAGTAATCCAGAAATGTTTTTATCTGTTTGCCTTCTCCATCCCCACACAACTGCTCCTCTGAGAAAGAGGCCTTCTGTATCTCACACCAAGGAGCACAGTAAGTCTGGAATAACATAACTATGACTATTTTTATGGAACAACTATACTTATATAATCTTTTCTCCTGTTCTCAAATTTCCAACTGTTATTTGTCATAATTAGGAAAAACTAATTATGACAAAATTGCGAAAATCTTTACAGAATTGCTAAAAATCTCTAAAATTAGTCACTTGCAGTACCATTCCTCCTCCCAAATTGAAAACATTAAAAAGAAAGCTTAGTAAATTAGGAATTAATAGCCAATTACACTCTAAATTGTAATGTATCAAATATTGTATTTTATTATCAATATTTTCACATATGAACATATTTATGTTCCTAAAGCTTTATTAAACTTATAGAAAGGTTTGTGACTAGCTCATTTCCCACCCCACCCCCCGCCCTGTCTCTCCTCCATCATCATGGCTTTATCACGTCTGTAATCAGGACTTCTCCTAACTCCCTATGGGATTTGTACTCAGTTCCCATTACAATCACAGGAAAGTTCTCTCTTCAGTATATATTGTTTGGCCTTGGTCTTAGTCAGGCATAGGAATGTGATGCTAGTTGGAACCCAGAACAGAGGGCAGTGGGGTGAGAATTCCTCATACTGCCCCGCTGCAGCTTGCAAGCCTGTGAAAGGAGCCCTGTGCTGGACGGCTTTGCCCACCCCGGCCAAGGATCTGATGAAACCGGTGGGTGTAGAGGACATGTCCATTAAGACCAGGAAACTGAAGATGCAGGCAGAATTGCCGGAGGAGGATTGGAAACTGGCGGTCCTGCAGAGGATGCTACAGGAATGGAAGACTGGCTGGGCCCTCGGTGAGCAGAGGGCGCACTGGAGATATCAGTATGCATTTGTCGGGGAGGAGGGTCTCACCTTGGACTAGTGTTTTTCAGTCTTTGAAAATCCATCCCTCTCTTGTAAAACATAAAAACCTAGTGGCCTCATCAAGGTTAGACTAGACAAGGGCCTTTAACACAATGCCAGTTGACATGTATCGGATGCTTTTCGCATGGGCAGGTTTTACTTCAGTAATTTATGAAAACTCACTATGTTGAGACCTCTTCACAGGCAGGGACCTTAACTTACTGACCTCTGAAACTTTACATTCCATAAATAATGCATGAAGGGGAGGACGAAATATGCTGCCCAAGCAATGGAAATGTAATGATCAAAAGAAACGGCAGTTGTCTGTGGTATAAACAACCCCTCTCCAAAATTCATCTGTGGAGTCGGGATTATCATGTATCTACTTTGCCTTCAGAGACACGGGAGCAGGAGTCTGAGTGCCTGGGCAGAGTAAAGGCCTCACAAGGACTGCTGGAAGTTATTTGAGCCTTCGAATCCTGTAGTGGCTGTCTTTCAGAACATAAAAGAATTTCGTGCAGGAGAAAGAGAGGAGATTCATAAACTAGATCAGATAGACAAAAATAAAGAGAGAGAGATTCGGAGTAAAAGCTACTGATAGGGAGCAACTACAGAAGGTGGGAGCACTGAAATAAAAGCTTGATACCTACAAAGAGAGCAGTTAGCAATAAAATGAGGAAGACCTTGAAAGCCAGATGGTAGAGTCTTTAAAGGCAAGGAAACCTGATAACTTGACAGGTACTTTGCTAAACTTTGTCTAGCTATCGCATTTACTACTCAGTCACTCAATATGGTAGGTGCTAATATTTCCATCTTACAAATGAAAAGTCAAGCTAAGACAGGTTAAGGAACTTATCCAAGGCCACACACCCAATAACTGTGATTCTAAACCAGCTATGTCTCATAGCAAAGTGCCTTTAACCACTATGTTTTATTGCCCCTTTTATTTTCTAGATGGTAACAATGAAGAGTAACTGAAGCAAAGAGACCGAATATGAGTTGAGGGTGGGTGGGAGTTTTGTTTGGGAACTGACCTAGAGAGGACATGGATCAGAGAAATAACTTCCCTAAGGGTCCATCTCTGGGGTCCTTTATTTTTCTGAACTAATGTTTGGCTTGAATTGTCCTGGGGGAAGGGGACTGCTTGACACCTGCCTGCAGTACAGTATCTAGCCCTAACCAGGTGGTACTCTTCCCATTTCTCTCCCTGGGCCACAGTCATCGAGTGGTACCATAAGACAATAGAGGGTCTGCTACGGAGTTTGGTGGACATGAATGCTAATACTCGGATCCAAGCCATCGCCACATGTGCCACGGCTGCTTTAGAACGGCCCCGGATTGCCTTCAGCCAGGGGGACCCAGGTGAGCCAGAAATGGACTGCTTAAGAATACTATATACAGGTATCCCCTGCTACCTGAAAGTAGAATGTTCCTATAAAACCCTGTATAAGCCAAAGTGGCGTAAAGTGAAGAGTTAGGCACCACTTTCTGAAAGGCTGCATATGCCACTTTGCTTTTATGGAAGACCTACATTAGTACAGTAATCGCTTTTTTCATAAATGTGAAAACCCTCTTCAGATTTCTTTCAGTTAGCACAAACAGGTACTAACAGGACTGTAACCTACTGAGGAGCTGGTTTAACAAGACACAGGACCCAGAGGATGGAAACTAGAAATGCTATTGAAAGGACATAAAAGCAACAGACACGTATTCCTCAAGCACCCTCTCAGACCTGATTAACTTCTATATGCACCCTTCAATTTGCAGCTAAGATGTCACCTCCTCTGAGGAGTCTTCCCTGCCCCATACTTGGTTTGGTGTCCCTGCTATACATGTGACCACACATGTGCATCTTCTATTATAACTGCTTATTTCCTTGGGTTTAAATGGGATGATATACAAGGTCTGTCCAGAAGGTATTCAGCCATGTAATATGAAAAAGAGATATGTATTGAAGAAGATACAAGAAGCACTGTACATAGGACAATGATGCCTCAGTCCCCTTCAAAGGAGGCACCTTGGGACCTCACACAGTTCTCCCAATTGCCATCAGCTGTGCTGTTGTAGTTTCCTGAATCTCACTGATGATCTGAAATCTCTTCCCTTTCAAAGGTGATGTTAGTTTTGGAAAAAAGCCAGAAGTTGCAGGGTGCCAAATCTGGGCTGTAGGGAGACTGAGTCACCTGGGTGCTATGATGTTTCGCAAAAAACTCTGCATGTTGTCATGATGAAGCTGCCAATCACCAGTTGCCCATAGCTGCAGCCTTCTGAGTCATCCAAATAGTTTTCACAAAGGCATGTTCAAGCTTAACAAGAAATTTGATGCAGATTTGTTGCTCTGCCCGCTTAGTCATTTTGAATGTAATGGCCACACAGTACACATGTTCACTCAATGGCATCTATCACTGACTAGTACAGTGAAGTCATCATTTTTCACACATGTGCATTCCAGTCCACTCTCCTTGGCTGCCAGGTTACATGGATGTTGCACAATCATTCTCGTTACATTAACAATGGCTGGACTTTTTCCAGACGGACCTCATATGTTCAGTGCCTAACACATAGAGAAAACTTTCCATAAGCAGCAACAGATATAACTGTATCCCCAAATCTTCCACATACTAATGAACACCTTTGTCTTCCACCAGAGGAACTACACCTTTCATGGGATCCCTTTCACGTGTCTTAGGTATCTAGATTTTGATTTGTCCTGTTTCCTCCCCCCACCACCCTGAAGAAAAGGATCTACTCATTATTTCTTGAAATACTCAGCTGACTTCTACCTATTCCCCTGAAATACTCAGATTTCCATCAAGCCTATTCTTAACAGTTGGCTTAGCAGCCTGCAGCAGTAGTAAAAAGGACAGATGAGAAATCCTAAAATCTTAGTCATGGGTCAAGGTTCTTGGGAAGTCAGTTAACTTCCCAAGCTTCAAATTCCTTACCTATAAAATGAGGATAGTTGTGGACAAAAGGTTAATAAAACCCATCCCCTTCTATCTGAGAATTTGAGCTTTAATTAAATCCCCACCTGTTATCCTGACAACCTGATAAGGACAGGAACTGTATTGACAGGCAACATTGCTTGTAATAAAAATGAGCCCTAACTCATCAATTACATTTGGACTAGGAAGAACTAGACATGAAATATAAATGCCTCAAGGAGTACCATTGTTTAAGTTTCCATGAATGCTGGGACTTACATAACAGCATGCCCTTTGGGGACCCTAGAATTATATTTATGGAGTTGTTATAAAAGATACTAACTCCTATGAAACATAAGACTTGTATACAGAGTGGATTCCATGCTCCTGAGCTGACCCCAAAAGGCTCTGTGGAATACTTTACAAACCACCTCAAGAACTCTGGCCGAAAGCAGTGCCTCATGCTGCCTTGCTGGCCAACTGTGCTCCTGTCCTATGTCCTTCCGAAGACTGGTACCATGTGTGACCCATGACGGTCTAGTGAGTCTGGCCAGTTAAAAAAGATTCCGAAAATACACATATCTCAGGTGAGCTCTGCAGTAATATCTGCCTTGCCTACTTCAATGAAGAATGAATGAGATGAATATGAAAACACTAAATAAATGGCAAAGCACTAACCTAAATATAACTATTATTACTAAAGATGCAAAATGTAATGTAAAAATACAAAAATATATAGGGTAAATAGGTTGATTTTCATCCTAAAACTTATGGTCAAAGTCACCATAGCCTAGCTGGAAGCATTCTTCTTCTGCCTGAATATAGCTCCTTCGAGGCCAGATGATAAAGGATTGGGAACTGGCATACCTAACACAGAAGTGAGCCATAAAATCCTGTCCATTGTATGGGATCAACTAAACTCATATTATGTAGAAGCAAGCAGCAACAAGGGAAACCGAGGTCGGCCACCATGTGGCTATGGGAAGGAAGCTGTGTTTCAGAGGAAAGCAAAGGGGTTAGCGCTCTCCTCTAGCTCTTATTTTTATCACAGATGAGGAGGAAACTGTGAAAGCCCCATTGATCCAGGACTTGCCAGAGGTTCTAAAGTCTGCTCTGGAGGCTGCTCTTTGTGACAAGAATGTCAATGTGCAGATGGCAGCAGCGATATGCCAATATGCCATGGAGTCACATAATCCCCTTGCCCAGGACATCATGCAGACTGCCCTTTTGAAGGGTGAGTAACTCCCTTTTTCTTCTGACCTGGGAATTTGGGGTAAAGAGAAGATATCTTACCATTAAGCTTTTCTTAATCCTTTCCTCTCCATTATCATGCTCTATGATGTCTACTGTATTGGGTTTGTGCTCATCTTAAATATATATACATACAAAGCTTAGTTCTTCCTAGGCAGTTTTACACGATAGGCACTCTGCCACCTAGTGGTACCTGGGCTAAGTGTTTCATAGATCCCTTTAACTAGGAATCATGCCCTTTCGCACAACTGGATTTTCTTTTAACTGAAATATAATTGAAAATATGATACGCAAATTTAAAAATCGCATCATACTTCCATTTCCCACATTAACTTTCAGGCACTGTCCACATGCATTGTTTGGAGTAATATAAGCAAAAAGGTCAATGATGTGTCCAAGGTGCCTGACTGTTCAGAGAGGTGTCTGGTCCTTGTCTGGGAGTTGGGGACAGACGAGGACAACTGGCTGAGTGGTTTGGCCTTCTGCACATAGACACTCAACAACTTGATTCATCTGTCTTAAGAAAGCCTCCACTTCAGACTTCCCAGTCTAAAAGGGGAGGAACAACTGTATCTTTCAACCAAGCCAGAAGGGCCTTACTGCTGTTACCTAGCAAGGGCCTTTTAGGACTTAACTTTTCAGGTTAAGATTTTCAGTCTATATTGAAACCTTGATATGATCCATTTAAATATGGTTTGAATATGGGACTGGATTTCTGGACTGAAAGGGGCACAGGGAAGTAAGATAGCAGGCACTCAGAGGCTGTTCTCTCTGTGGGGAAAAAGAGGTCACCTACTAGGACTCCTCTTTCACCCCACTGTGGCAGGCAATAGCGTGGATAGCTGGGCTGCAGCTCAGTGCTTGGCTCTGGAGGGTGCTGCCACTTACCCCGTGATTAAGAGGATCCTCCACCAGCTATTTAACAAGAAGAATGAGGACACTGAGCACCAGGCATACATGCTCCTGAGCCATCTCAGTGGGAAGACGGTATGTGTCCATTATAGGGTGAGAAAAAGGAACCAAGTTCAGGGGAACAGTTGGGCCTTTGAGATCAGTGCATGTAAGAATCCAAAATGCAGGTGGTTGGGTAGGATGATCTCAGGCACAGGTAAAACTAGACTTGGTGTGATGGAACTGGGGTGTGGAAGTGTATGCAGGGAAAAGTGACAACAGCTAGCTTAGAGAAAGGTGAGAAAAGTAGGCTGCACATGGCTTCTGTGTATGCAATAAGAACTGTGACATGTAGAAATTACTTCTGCTGCAAGTTTACCCTTGAAAGCCACGCAGGCCTACAATTCTGTTTACTTTCAGCAGAAATGTGAAACACAAAGACTGAGGCATATAAAAATCACTTTAGGGGTAAAGATAGTTAAAGTCAAAAGGAGAAGGCCCCAAGGGTTTTCTGTTCTGATTATAAAATCTGTATTTTGTTTCCTGATTCATGATCCCAGAAGTCAGCTGGCTTAGATGGACGAGTGCTCCAAATTTTATAAACCCACCCCTTGCTAGGGATGGGCATCTCATGTACTTGTGACATTAATTGTGCTGGACACCATGTTAGGATGGAAGTTCTTCAAGGTTGTAGCATCCCTAAAGGTGATCATGAATATCCAAACAAGTCTTCCATTTCCTCAGACCCTGATACACACCACACTTGCTACGGAGCTGAATAGCCGTCAGTGGAAGGACCGGATGATGGCCTGCTGGGCTCTCTCACGGATCAGTGGAACTGTAGGTTTGGTAAGCCTTCTCTTTCTGTGCTTCCAGAACAGTCTAGGCTAGTGAGCCCTTCCACCTATTGCTGCTATCCGGTATCTCATTCTTACCAAACAGATCTCTGTCTTCCCGTTGCTACCTCTTAGTCCTAACCCAGAATTATCTTCAGATGTCAACATGGCTTTCTGTGACTTAAGCCACTGCTTCTCAGCTTGGTGGCAGTCCATAAACTGTTTATTACCCACCTACAATGAAATAAGCAAAAAACAAAAAAACCCCAAAACCCAGAGTTTAAAAACTTTTATAGGGATTTGACATTACCTCAGTATCAATGTGCTATGTAAGTATCAGTCAATGACATTTTCCCACTCAAATACTGATCCTTGGCCAGATAGCTTAATAAGCACTGACTTAAACCATCCAACAACCCAACTATACTGGTATCTATGCTAGCTTTCCCTGAGTGTCTAGCACACATATAAAAAAGGCATAAACACAGCCCCTACTTTCAAAAACTGACATTATATTTGGAATAACAAGACTAACACACACAAATGATGCAAAAACAAGCAATAAGTGTAAAGTGCTTTAGAACTTTTAAGAGAGATTAGTATGGGCTGACATTATCAGTTAAAGTTATGTGAAGGAGTGTGAGACACAGCCGAGCATGACAGGGACAGAACTGAAGGGGGACTTTCAGCGTAAAAAACCCTGACCATCATTTAGGCTTCCACCTGACCTCCTCCTTGCCATTATTTTTTTAATCCTCTTCAGCTATCCAAATGGAAATTTCCCCTTCTTCCTACGTGTCCCTATATCTTTTCCTAATAACAAAATGGCCCAGAACATTCCCATTCCCATGAGAAGCAAACACCTTCTAGACTTTGAGCCTCACACTTTGATGTGGAAAGCATGAAATCTGGCCATTCAATATAATTACCTGAAGACGTGTTAGTCTGACTTAATTCTGCCTCAACTGCTACAGTACCCTGCTGCTAAAGTCCTGGGCCAGGAACATTACCAGGCATCACCAGGAGCCTGTCAGATGTGTGAAATCTCACCTCATGTCGACTCAGTCAAAATCCGCATCTTTTTAAAACTTATTTTCTTAAATATATTTTATTGATTATGCTATTAGTGTCCCAATTTTTCCCCTTTGCCCTCCTCCGCCCAGTACCCCCTTTCCTCCAGCAATCCCCCCTCCCCACCTTAGTTCATGTCCATGGGTCATGCTTATAAGTTCTTTGGCTTCTCCATTTCCTATACTATTCTTGACATTCCCCTGTCTATTTTGTACCTCCCAATTATGCTTCTTAATCCCTGCACCTTTTCCCCTACTCTCCCCCTCCCCCTCCCAGCTGATAACCCTCCAAATGATCTGCATATCTGATTCTGTTCCTGTTCTGGTTGTTTTGCTTAGTTTTTTTTAGATTCAGTTGTTGATAGTTCTGAGTTTGTTGCCCTTTTAATGTTCGTAGTTTTGATCTTTTTTTAAAATAAGTCCTTTCAACATTTCATGTAATAATGGCTTGTTGATGATGTATTCCTTCAGCTTTACCTTGTCTGGGAAGCACTTTATCTGCCCTTCCATTCCATCATTTTGAATGTCTTGCCAGTCCCTTCTTGCCTACAAAGTTTCTTTTGAGAAATCAGCTGATAGTCTTATGAGAACTCCTTTGTAGGTAACTTTCTACTTTTCTCTTGCTTCCTTTAAGATTCTCTTTATATTTAACCTTTGGCATTTGAATTATGATGTGTCATGCTGTGGTCCTTTTTGGGTCCAACTTGTTTGGGACTCTCTGTGCTTCCTGAACTTGCATGCCTATATCCTTTGCCAAATTAGGGAAGTTTTATTTTTTTCAAATACGTTTTCAATTTCTTGCTCTTCCTCTTCTTCTGGCACCCCTATGATTCAGATGTTGGTATATCTGGAAAATTGTCCCAGCGGTTCCTAAGCCTATCCTTGTTTTTTTCAATTCTTTTTTCTTCCTGCTGTTCTGATTGAATGCTTTTTCTTTCCATGTGTTCCAAATCTTCGATTTGATTCTTGGTTTCATCCTCTCCACTGTTGTTTCCCTATAGATTTTTCTTTATTTCACTTAGTGTAACCTTCATTTCTTCCCTTATGTTTTTGCCATACTCAGTGAGTTCTTTGAGCATCCTGATCACCAATATTTTGAACTCTGCATCTGACAGGTTGGTTATCTCTGTTTCATTTAGTGGGCTTTTTCCCCTTAGGTTTTGTTCTGTTCTTTCATTTGGGCCATATTTCTTTGTCTCCTCAATTTGGCAGCCTCTCTGTGTTTGTTTCTGTGTGTTAGGTACAGATGTTTTGACTCTCTATCTTAGAGAAGGCACCTGTAAATTGTGTTGGGGCAGAGCCTTAGGTAATTTCGAGGGCGGGGCAACTCACTTCACCACTTCATGGCTCTGTGGTGGGGGAGGGCTCAGAGAGAGGACAATGCTGCTGCCTGGCTTCTAGAGGCTTGCCTGGCACTTGCCCTGTTTCTAGTCACTTCACCCACTTCCCAGATGCAACTGCTACCCTTCCAGCTGTTGCCCTGGTGATGAATCTGAGTGGGTGGCTTTGCATATGTTCTAAGTCCAGGTGGGCCCTTTAAGCCAAGTCTCCTGAAGATTGGGCAGTTTCTTCTGCTGCCCCAACCCCCACTAGTTTTTACAGAGAGAAGTTATGGGGACTTATCTTCCTGGCACTGGAACCCTGGGCTGTGCAGACTGGGCCTGGGACTGGGATTGCTGGCTCCCACAGTATCCCTCCCAATTTTTATCCACCATATGTGAGTGTGGAACCGCCATTCTGCCACCACTGCAGCCTCTCCACACCATACCGCAACTCTGTCCCCCCTTCCCCTCTGGATGAATGTGGCTTTCTTAAATCCTTCGTAGTCAGACTTCTATACAGCTTAATTTTCTGACAGTTCTGGGTGTTATCTGTTTTGAGATATAGTTGTAATTCTCTCTGTGGTTGCACGGGGTGAAGTGTGTCTACCTACACCTCCATCTTGACCGTAAGTCTTCAGAATCTGCATCTTAACAATATCATTTTAATGCTTGATTCATTTGTACATTCATTCCCTTAGCAGCTGTCACTCAGGATTGCCAATTAAAAGTAAAAAGACATGCAGAGCAAGCAGGGGATGGGGTAAAAGATAAGAATTTTACACCAGACTGCTGGAATTAAGAAAGGCATTATGTCCATCAGTTCACCCCATCAGTAAGCAAGCAGTTTCTGAACATATGCTACATGTTAAGCACCATGCTATCATTGGGGATGCAAAGATAATATCTTTACTTGGTTATACATAACTACAGCAGAAGCAATTTTAAGGTATTATGGGGTTTTCCTATGCTTATAAGGGACAAAGGAGAGTTCACCAAGATGCTTTTTGAGGTAAATCATAAAAATCACAGTAGGTAAACATTAGGTACCAGGTAGAGGTGAAAAGGGACATTTCTGACAGGAAGAATAACTTGGACACATTCACACAATCATCAACTACAACTGTAATAATCTTTGTCCCTTCCTCTCTGAGAGAAGTATCAATATATAGGTGACCAACTGTCCTGGTTTTCCCAGGACATAGGAGTTTTAGTACTTAAACCAGGAAAGTATCAGGTAAACTGCAATGAATTGATCACCCTATTAAAGTGTCACCTTCAAATTGTAAGTCTCAAGTACAGATTACATCATGAGATTGGAAAACAGACCTGGGACTGAGTCTTGGCTCCAGCACTCAACTGGAGCAAGTTAACCTTGGGCAAATAAATCTAAGCCTGCATTTTGTCATCTGTAAATGGTAATATCTGCCTCACTGATTGTTTGAGAGGATTAAGTGAAGGGTAAAAACTTTCAGCACAATGCCAAGTACGAAACTGATGTTTAATAAATGGTAGCTAATTATTACACCTATTTATAGGATATAAAACATAAGTTGATCCATCTGATGTGGAATGACTGGAATAAGGAAGTAAGACAAGCAGCTGCCAAAGCTCTGGGGCAACTGAGTCTTGGGAAGGAGGTGCATGACATGCTCAGGTAAACTTAGTCAACATGAAGAAAGCAGCTTTTCTATTAATCGTTCAGGGCTCCTGGGATCCAGTCAGCCTTTGTGGAGCTGCTCTGTATGCTCAGCATTGTACTAAGTACCAATGCAGGATTATTTCTTAAAAATACAACAAAAAGTTAACAGTCTCTATAGACACTAACAATGTGACTAAGGAAAGAATCTTTAATTGAGTGCCCACTAGGTGTTAGGCACTGTTTTGGATGATTGAGAGTCCAAAAGCATGGACATGACTGATTACACAGGCAAGATACACAAATTCCTAGTAAGGACAAGTTTCATGGAGGATGGATAAGACTACACAACAGAGAGAAGGAAAGACGTTCCGTTCTGGGAGCCAAATGCAGAAATGCATATGGCACACGTGAAGGCAGTGAAGAGAACTGTAGCAAGCAAGAGGTGCATGTTTGAAAGTTTCTTTTTAGTCTTTAGTCACTGAACATAGTTGAGTGCCTAGCCCATGCTAGGTAGTAAGGATTCAAGTAAATAAGACAGTGGAGTATCTACCCAGTGAAACTTAACCAAATGAGGATAAGGCTGACAGGGAAGGGTGGGAATGAATCATGGAGGGCCTACAGAGGTTAGATTTTATCCTGAGGGCATTGTAGGGAAGGGAGCATCACATTTTTAAGGCGACAAAATAAAAGCACCTGTGCTTTACAGAGTTAAGCTGTGTCAAGGAAATTCCCAAGAGCGTGTGGAAGCCCTGTCCCTGATTGGTGGGCTCAAGCTTATGACCGCCAAGCTTCTCCCAAGCTTCCTAAACTGCTTCTCTGATGACTTCATGGCAGTTCGGCGGGCAGCCTGTTTAGCAGCAGGTGCCCTGCAGATCCGTGATACAATGGTGAGTCAAGGAAACGTGATCCCATCTTACCTGATCAACCAGAAGAGGGCATTACCCCTGAGCTTCCCTGGATGTGCATAGTACACTCACCATTCTGTGGGGACACAGAATGAGAGATCAGAACCAGGAAGGTGAGGGAGTATATAGGCCACATCAATCAGTTAGGACCACACTCAGCTCCCAGCCGGGCCAGACTTCACTCTAGAGCACATTCCTGAACCTTATTCTCACCTCAGCTATGGGTTTCAGGATTAACTCCTGTGAATAAAGTTGTAATCCCATGTTATTAGGGGGAAAACCTGATGGATGTCTTCAGAAGAGGCCTGTATGACCATATGAATCTGTCAGCTGAGAAAATCAACTTACAGATATGAGATAATTCAGCTAATATATTATGTGTGCAGGTTAGTACTGCAGGCTCTAGCTCATTTGTCACTAGAACTGATACGCCATTTTTCAGTTATACTGCATTTTAGAGACAAGACAGGTCCCTGACCCTGGTCATTCTTGTTCTGGTCTTCTCCACTCAACATTGCCTTTTATCCATCCCAGGTCCTTAGATGCCTTCTGAATCTGATACAGAGAGATCCTTACTGGAAAATCAAGGCCTTTGCCATTCGCGGTATGACAGAAAGAGTGGCCTCAGCTCCTCAACCTCGAACACCTTCCCATATGCTAGTACTGTACAAATGACACCTAGAATTCCTCTAGAAAGGGGGTGGAGTGAAGGGGAGGGGATGATCACACTGGCTCAGAAGTTCTTTGCCTGAGAAGTTAAAGATTATTTTCTGCTTTTTAATTTTTAGTTAAGGATCCCAAGTCTAGGTCAATGGTCAAAAAATACTTAGTTTAGCATTTGTAATAATATAGCAGGTGGCTACCTACACATTACATATTAAGACCATTTCTGGATGTTAGGATAGTCTTAAGTGAGTGACACTGGAACATGCTGCCCTCTCATCTATGCAGCTTTGGGGCAAATTGGCCACGTGAGTCCCCAGCTGACAGACCTCCTGCTCTGGGCTGTACACTATGAATCGTCACCAGGTGTTCGACTAGAAGCTTGCCGTAGCATCTTAGCCCTCAAACTTCAAGGGGACCAGGTCAGAGACACCTTCCTAGACGTGCTGCTCCTAGAAAACCATGATGCTGTTCTAAAGTAAGCACTGAACCCCTGGTTCCTCCCCCTACCCCAACTCTCTCGTCCTTGTTAATACAATATGTCCCTGCCTGTTTAGGCTGCCTAATGGCTGTAAAACCTCGGACTCACCTGTGCCATTCACCTACTAACCCAAACGGGTAACTGAAAAACTGTAAGACTGAAAGTCAAGTTCATGTAGTTCATACACCTATTCTTTAGCCCCAGTGGTTTTAAGTTATTCATTTCTTCAACTAATATGTATCAAATGCCTACTGTGATGACAGGATTTAAGGTAAAAAATGTCTAGTGTTTGAATCCCAGCTCAGGCCTGCACTATGTGAACCTGAGTAAGTGACTTAAACTCTCCAAACCCATATTTTTAATATATCAAATGTAGACGACAGTCTATCTTATGGGTTTGTGGTGATTATTAACGAGGTGACATGCTTAGTACCTGTAATAAGATGTTCAAATAAATGGTACCTATCAGTATCCTCCAATATATCATCTCAAAAACTATACAAGATCCCGATAAGCTAAGCATCATACCATTTGCAGATAAGGCCCAGCAAACCTTCATAGTCAGGAGTGGAATTTAGGATTCTTGTCTGTTCCAACTCCTATATTTTCCACCCTCATGCTTTTTTTTAAGGATAGAAACCATCTAAGAAGTCCTTTCTATCTTTCAGGGAAGTTCACCAGGCAATGAAGATACTCAACTTAGAAGATGAGGAGAACCAAGAACTGCTTCAGGAGATCAAGAACAGGGTAGATAAGTGCAAGCTGTGTTTTCAAGAGAAAAAAATTCCTTCCCTTCCCATTTTCTCCTCACCATCTCCTAAACCAAAGTTCTTCTTTCTTTTATGCAGATAGGCATAATGAAGGAATGTGGGACGGGAGCTGGCCTCCTAGGTTTTCTTTTTCTTACTAAACTTTCCGTAATTCCTAACCTGGGCTCTGTCATCAAAAGAATGAACACTCTTGCTGATCGAATGGTTCTAATTTTTCAAAGGTGTTAGAGGAGGTGAAGGAATAGAGGAAAAAGGATTTTTAAATGTAAAAGACTCTTTCTTTATATATAATTCAAAAAACCAACTTCACATGACACAAGCATTTCTTAGCAGATTCCTTTCATCATGCCCAAAATGCTTAAGTAAACTTTTCATTAACAGGTGTAAAAATGTTCAACCAATATCACAAGAGGACAATGCTCTCAGGCATTTATGTACTACCTAATACTAATAAGCATGATGCAATAAGTTACTTTATTAGTGCTTTTTGATGATTTGCAGCCTAATCAGTTGTTGTTTTTTCAACATCGTTTGTTCTGATTTAGATTCAAACACTAAACCAAAAGGACTTGCTGACGCAGAAAATACTCACGATTGAGACAGCCATAAAAAAAGTGAAGGCAGAAGGAAAACATATTTACTTGCAACCCAAAGAGGGGCAAAAACCACTGGAACTCCGTACTTTTCTTCAAGAAACTTTTCGTGGTAGGTTTTCTAGGAGTGAGTCCTATGCTTTTAATAAGACTTTTCCGGGTTCTGAATGTTTTGGGACTTAGTTGTGAGCCCTATAGGATGAGAGCCAGAAAAAGCTACCTCCTTTCCTTCTTGGGCATCTTCTCAGTCCTTCTATTATTTTTTTCCTACCCTGACACCCAGCTTTTATTTGCCTATTTTATTCCTTTAAAAAAGTGAATGAGGGAGTTCTATTTGAACTGATCTGAAAGTTAGGTTAAAAAAAAAAAAAATAGCCCTGGCTGGTGTAGCTCAGTGGATTGAGCGCAGACTGGGAACCAAAGGGTCGCTGGTTCGATTCCCAATCAGGGCACATGCTTGGGTTGCGGGCCAGGTCTCCAGTGAGGGCCATGTGGGAGGCAACCATACATTGCTGTTTCTTTCCCTCCCTTCCCCTCTTTCTAAAAATAAAGATAAAATCTTTAAATAAATAAAGTAAATAAAACAAAACAAAAACTACTGTTAGGCACACCATAAAAGCCTTGTAGGCTTAACCTTTACCGTATTTTTCAGACTATAAGATGCACCAGACCATAAGATACACCTAGGTTTTAGAGGAAAACAGGAAAAAAAATTTTGAAGCAAAAAATGTGGTAAAGTATTTAATAACATAGTATTTCACCAATGTAAATGTAAACAGCCAGGTAAGCTATATTCAGACTATAAGATGGATCCCCCTTTTCCTCCCAAATTGGGGGGGAGCTCATCTTATAGTCTGAAGAATATGGTAATAGGTTTTCCAGTTACCTCTGGAAAGTGCAGTTGGAGGGAGAACTATCATTTTTACTTTATGTACATCTATGGTTTTGCAACTTTAAAAGAAAGGCTTTATCAAGTTCTCAACCTTATATAACTGAACCTATCAGTTATGCTGACAGGATTTAAAAGTCCCAGATACAACCTAAATGATGAGGTGCAGACATCAAGCTGTACCAATATATACTTACAAAATCAGTGTGCCCATGCGTAGCAGCAGCCTCAGGTCATTCAGCCAGCTGCCTACCAGCCACCACCCCAAACCCAGGTCTTCTGGTTCCAAGTCCAGTGCTCTCTCTGGTACACCAGGCTCTTTTCCACCAACCATGAGAATATTCACTTGCCCGATATGGGAAAGTTTTTTCCAACTGCCAGAAAAAAAATGAGAGTGGAAAGTAACTTGACCACCAGCCTTCCCTCATGGCCAGCTTGCTGCTACACAGCTGATTTACTGAGGCCTAAGGTAGTAAAAGTAGCAGACAGTGCCAGCCACTGATGCAAGCAGCACTTAGCAAAAACATAACATACTCTTAAAAACATAATATATCATAACTTTTCTTATAGGATTGTGTTATTTGGGGTTCAAGTACCATGATTAAAATGAACATATTGCCTCCAAACTTACAGAATTGACCCCAAACAAACAACCACCCAAGTTACCCTTCACCTCAGCCCTTACAAATTTTCCCTATCCCCCCCACCCACCACACACATTCCCTCAAACCATGCCACATAATAATCTAGCCTTAGAAAAGGGAAATTCTTTGGCACTTTAATAACTTTTCTAACATTCACACAAACTCACAATAACAAATAGGATACTGATCCCAACCATCCCTCCGAACCAATGAACAAGAACTCAAATTAAGGATGCAAACACTTCCAAATAAAAACTTCTCATGTCTCAAGCAGAGTGACACACAGCAAGTGCTACACAGTACACTGAAGCCTGAGGGTGATGATTACTCCAAAATAATCAGGGATCGAGGTTACTTCTGTAGAAATAGCTCCCCTTTTCCTCCTCCAACTTCTGCTTTTACTTTTGTGCCTAGATGAGGTGGTGGTTCCTAGAAGACCATCTGAGTTTTATGACATTGAATCAGCCATAAAGGTAAATGTGAGTGCATTGATGGTAATCAAGGTAAGAACATGAATTTCCCCCCCAAAAAAGGTGGTGGTGGTAAGAGAATCATCACTACTGCCTTGTTTCCAGCAATCAACAAGAAACTAGTTCAAGTAAGAGGCATCTTGGTGAGCAGCAGCCCCTTATCATATAACATGGTTGCCAGGGAAAGCTGGTCCTCCACACTGTCACAGGGCAAGTCCCCTACTCTCACAAACTCTGGGTAGGAGCGGAGCAAGAGTTCCATGGCATCAGCTTGCTGGGGGACTATCTCCAAGTACTTGGGCTCTTCCAGATGATAAACACGGGAGTTCTCCACTGTATAATAGAGATATAGATGGCCTCCTTCACCCACCAGCCGAGCTATCCCATCCTGAAGCATGTGTACTTCTGTTTCTGTTGTCAGCTGGGCCCCCACGTTCACAGGTTCTCCAGCTTCCCAGCGAATTGGAAGCCCATAAACACTTAGGGCCCTCTCCCTATCAGTCAACACAGGAGGCAGAGAATCATGGATGAAGTCTTTGGCTCGCTGGTCAGCCACAGCATCGACAGGAGCAAAGTGTCCCAAGCGGGCAACCAAGACCCGCACCTTCTCCATGAAAGCAGTTCTTCGAGGATCCTTAGAATCTGAATGCTGGGCCCCCATGTAATCCATGAAGTCTCGGGGCAGCCCCCTACGAAACTCCACATTTTCTTCCATTGCAGCCTGAACTGCCAGAGGCAGTACGGCCTCTAGGAAGTCACCCCAGGTATTGCGCTGGTACGTGGACAAGGTGAGGTGCAGAGAATGCACTCCATCCTGGCATTCGGCTTGGTGAATGAAGCCCCGAGGAAAATAGAGCAAATCTCCAGGTTCCAGCACAGTCTGCAGCACCGGCTCACCAAGGTCATCCTGGCTGAAGTTGGGGCTGGATGTCAGGGCCAGTTCCTCAGTTGGGACCCGGGGCCGGTAGACTCGCCAAAGTTTCCTACCTTCCAGCTGCAACACAAAAGCCTCGATGTCGTCGTAGTGGGGCGCAAAGCCCTGCGAGTTGGGGGGGGTGAGGTAAACGTTGGAGCCCGCCATGCTTCCAAACTGCTCCTGGAGCACAGCCAAAAACTGCCACACGGTGGTCGAAAAAGCCTGCGGACAAAGAAGGCGCAGGGAGCAGCCAGCCTGGTACAGGGACCACGCAGCGGCGGGCAGGGCGCGGCCGGGCGGATTCAAGGTTTCGCGCCGCCCGTTGATGTAGCGTGCGGCGTCCAGGTGCTGCCCGAACTGCACCTCCTCATTGCGCAGCATGGAATCTAGGTCGGCAGTAGAAAAGAGACCCTGGTAGTAGGTGTGGTCCTGCCGCCGCACCAGCACCGCCTCCCGCTCCCACAGGCGCCGGTAAAAATGATCGGGTGGCATAGGCGTAATGAGCCACTCGAAGAGGCGCGCCGCCCGCCGCCGGCTGCTGGGGATGCGGTTAAGCTCCGCCAAGACGCGCTGCAACGGAGAGTCCCAGGCTAGCTCCCCCGTGCTATCCACCTGTGGCCCCGACAGCCTCGCTGGGGCCACGGACGGTGGCACAGCCGCCAAGTGCTGGGCCGAGCACTGCAGGGACGAGGTCTCCACCACGCGGCCGGGTGCGGCGGGTACCTCCCCCAGACGAGCCGGCCCGAGGTGGCCGTACGGCTCTCGCCGGGCCGCGGCCGCATCCGGGGTGGCCGCCGGCCCACCTGGCGGCGGGTCCGGGGGATCGTCCCCAGTCGACTCCACCCTCGAGTCGTCGCTTGGCAGCGTCTGGGCCCTCAGCGCGGCCATGCGGGATGCAACACTTCTCCTCAGCTGCCTTCGGATCTTCCTGGGCCTCATGGGAAGGACCAGCACCGACCCGCTGTGTGACTGTGGCTGGCGCCGGCGTCTCAGCCGCCCGCGCCTCAGCAACCCTGCACTACCCCGGAGCCCGTCCATCGTGAGGCCCCCCCCTCCTAGCCCAGCCGGAGAAGGCCGGTAGGCCTCACGTCTGCCGCCGCTGCAAGGAACTGTGGGAAGGAGGCGGGCCTCCAGCCGCGGGGAGGGGGGGTGCTGGCCACGCCCACCAGCCTCCATCCGGCGCCTTCCGCTCGCTTTGAGCTCCCTGTACCTTACTTTCTTTTTCTTTTACAATTCCATAAAACGTCATCTGTATATTGTATTGTGTTCACCACCCCAAGTCAAGTCTCCATGTATTCTCCTTTTACCCTCTTCTACCCGGACCCCCGCCCTCCTTTAACCTATGTAATAGAGACAGGGTAATCTCCCTGCTGTTTTCTGCGTTCTACCGTTTTTTGTTGTGGTTGGTTTTTGTTTGATAATCCCTTCACCTTTTTCACCCAGCGCTACCCCCCCGCCCGCACTCCCTCTGACAGCTGTCAGGCTGTTCTCTGTCTCTATGAGTCTGTTTCTATTTTGTTCATTTTGTTCATTAGATTCCACACATAAGTGAAATTATATACTTGCCTTTCTGACTGGCTTATTTCACTTGGGAAAAACAGTACCTTAATTGAAATGTGTGGCTTCACACTAGAGCCACATAGTCTCTGCCAATTTAACAAGAATTTCATACTCAGAGGGCAATTAAAAAATCAATTTGCGGGGGACTTGTGGGGAAAGAAAATTGGCTACTTACCTCTTTATTCCTCCTAGTCTCTGCATAGTGCAGTGTGCCCCAGGACGTCCTCATTTCTGAACAGTATGTTCCCCTGCAGTTTTGCACAGGGAAGTACATAAATCTTATTTTCAAGAATGTCCTCAGGCAAACTTAAAGATTTTGTTCAAACCTTGGGTCCGCTAGGTACTTTTTACTCTGCAGATGGCGTTATTGATTAAGCCCTACATAAGAGGCTTCTCTTTGTACTTTCTTGGTTCCAAATTCTTACAGCCTTCTCTCTGAGAAAGGACATCAACTTTTCCATTTACATTCTTGTTATCTGCCCTTCTCACCACATCTGGAATTTTGTTTCATTAACTACAATTTCTCTCTCCAGAATCTTCGATCTCACCTCCAAATCTTACCTTGAACTCTTAAATGTGCATCTCTCATTTGGCAGGCACTGTGGTGGGCCTGAGGGTGCGATTGTTAAGGACAACACAGTCGCTGTCTCCATGCAACTACTGTTGTTTCGTACATAAAAGATTACTTGTCACCATTTGAGTCATTTGATGTAAATTCCTAGGAGTGGAATTGCTGAGTCAAAGGGCAAGATAATTTTTTGTGTGATTATTAGTAGATTTTACCTAACTCCTTCCAAAAAAGTTTACCATATTACACACAATTATGAGTGGATTAAAGTATATGGCTTCCAGGACCTTTTCTGTGGTTCTTTTTGACCTTCCTATCCTCAGTCACATTCCTTTCCAAACACTTGCCAGATCTTTTAAATTTTATCCCTACCCATGCACCACATCCACTCTTTTTATTTCTCACATGGTCGATTACCGTAGTCCTCAACTGAGGGTGATCTGGTCTCCAGAGGGAACACTTTGCTTGTGGGGTGGGGGCGGGGGGAGATGTTATAACATCTAGTACAGTGATTTTCAACCCTTTTGCATCTCATAGCATACATAAACCAATTACTAAAATTTTGCAGTGCACCAAAAAATATAATTTTTGCCAATATGAAAAAAAAGTATAATTTTGATTCATTCACACCAGACAGCTATTGCTGTGTTGGCTGTTGTCATTTTTTAAGTTGACAATCTAAGGGAAAAGAGGTCAGTGCCCCTGACTAAATCATCAGATATCACATGTTTTAGAAATTCTCATGCCACACTGGTTGAAAATCACTGCTCTAGCAGGTAGATGCCAGAGATGCTACTAAACAGCCACAATGCAAAGGACAGTCCCTCCCCTCAACAGATAATTATTGAAACCAAAATATCCATAGTGCCAAGGCTAAGAAACTCTGGTTTATTATGTCCACCTAAGAATGTCAAGCCTGAGGAAAAGTCTTATAAGAGTTTACTTGAGCCAAATTTTCAGGACATGGCTAGAAGCAAGATCTCAATGGATTGAGAAAATGCTCTGGAGAATGGCAGTTTTGTAGCTTATTTTGCACATTAGAATTAAAGGAGGAGACCTAAGGAAGGTTACAGGAAATCTGTTGGTGGTAAACTAAGGAAGCAGAAGAAAGCAAATCGGGGAAATCTCTAGGATTGGATAAAAAGCAAAATGGAGAAACACTTCTTTTACGTTGGAGGGTACAGGATAGTTAATCATTAACATTTATAACACATAGAGATAGTATTTGGGGAACAAGATAACAATGAAGGGTTCTGTGGTCTCCTGCTCTGGTACCAGCAGTTGTGTCTTCCAGGGGTAGGAAAAGAAAATTACTCTGACATATCAAAGGTGTGTTATCCTGGATGCATAAGAACAATGAACTGAGCTCACTTCAGGTGGATTGACCTTTGCTAAGAAAGCCATAGATAGGCCTGGGACATGACATGTCCAGTTAGGAATTTGTGATCAGATCATTCTGTAGGGTTATTTTTGGTCACTGAGCTTGTCAGGCCTGCCATTTGTCGCCCACTCCACTGCCCGCTTGTTAAGTTTATTATGTAACCTCTTTTCATTCACAATTACAAGTAGCCTCCCAACTAGTCTCTAATTTTAATCTCTCCCAGCCGATTTATAACACAGGTAGCTGCAACATTAATTTTCTCAAGTTGTAGCCCCAAACGTGCCATCACCCTACTCAAAACCAACCCTGTGTTCCCCATAGGCCAATCCAAGCCCTTCAGCTAGGTACTAAAGTCACATGGTATTACAGCCTCATCAGCCACAACTCCGCTAGACATTACTTCTACAAGTTAGGCTATTTACTGTTCCTTGCCTTTGTTCTTCTCCATACATTTAATAATACTGTTCCCCTAAATGCTGTCTTCCAATCATCTTTTGTCAAACCCCAACTAAAGTTCATTCCACATTCCCTCTCCTCCCCAAAGGCTCTCCCGTCTCTAATCACAAGAGAACTTTGACCCTTTCGCATGAATTTAGCACATTATGCCTGTTTTGGTGTATTATGTACCTGTTATATTTTTTCCTAAACTTTCTAGACTGTACAATCCTTCAAGGAAAGGATTTCCTTATACCTTCCGCTCTTGCTTTTAGCACACTGCTTTTCACACAGAAGATGCACAGGAAATGTTTATTGGGAAGCAGACCAGCCAGAATTGAGTCCCTCTCACTCATTATATGTGGCATTAGCTCAGTCAAATTACTCTCTCAGGTCTCAGGAATCCCATCTGTGAAATGAAAATAAAAATTGAACTGTATTAGGTTGTTGTAAGGATAAAATAATGCATTTAAAGCACTTAGCACAGGGTCTGGTATGAAGCTAGACACTTAAAATGATAATAATAATTTACTATTATGGAGCAAAGTCCTGTATGACCTATCAAATGACTGGGTGCCACTGGCCTACTTCAAAGGAACTAGGAGTGGGGGAGGCAGAGAAGTTCTTGAATTGGGCGGGATGAGAGAACGGGATAGGGAGATTATTTTTACATATTTCCTGTGAAAGTTGAGTCAGTAAGGGCGATATCAGACAAGGCCATTGTGTGAGGCACAGCTCTGCACAAAGTTACCTGGCCAAGAGCCAGGGTAGGGGCTGAAACCAGCTGATGTTCTCCTTTGAGTCTAGGGCTGCAGTACCTGGAGGAAGAGACAATGGAGGGGAAGCCCTCTTCTTAATTGACACATAGGCTGTGTGTGTGCTGGCAAGCCCCTGACATCAGATTCCCTGGGGAAATGCTGAAGAAGAAGGCAGGTCAAGTTTGCTAAAAGGAGCTTTAATTGCCTTTTCAAAGAGATTGGTTTTCAATATACAACAGACACATTCTCCAGTGAATTGGGGGATGAGCTGTGCTCGTCTGCTCAGCTAGAGGAAGGCTATAAATTTGCCTTTTCCACATTCTGGACAAATATCTCCTCCTCCCAGTCTTTCCTGTGATCTCATCCTTTCTTTTTTTTCAACATTTTGTGATTTCCTCGAAGAACATTGTTGCTAGCAGTCTCCTGGTTTCCCTTGTGACTGGGAGGTACCTTTTGGAGCCTGACTTATCTTTAATTTCATCACTTTTCCTGTAGCTCTATTTAGTTCTCACTACAAAAACAGCTATTAATAGCCATTTTCAGAAATATACTTTCAACTTAATGACATGGAATAATGTTCTTAATATATCATGAGTGGGAAGAACAGACAAAATAAGTAATACAGTAGGATCCCATTTGGGGGATATGTATTTTGTGTGTTGATGTGTATGTGTATAGACATCCATTCATACCTAGATCCATTCATAAAAGTTTGGGAATCTTTACAATGCAATATTTAACAGTGGTTATCTTTGGATGGTGGGATTCCAGGTGATTTTTATTTTCCTCTTCTTTACTTATTTTTATGTTCTAGATTTTCTACATTGAACATGTATCACTTGTGCCATTAAAAATATCGTGTTTTTTAAACCACAAGCTTCACTTTCCCTAACAGATCTCATTTTTCCTGATCTGTTATTGATTGCCTAGCTCTTCTGTTTTTTAATGAATATAATTCCCTTAAAAAAAAATCAAAGGAACTTGACATTAAGATTATCACTGATCTTTTTACTATGTAGTTTTGCATTTTCCAAATGTCATGTAATTAAAATCATACATTATATAGCCTTTCAGACTAGTTCTTTCAATTAGCAATCAATACACATTTAAGGGGGTTCATCCATGTCTTTTTTGACTCCATAGCTCATTTCTTATCTTTTACCACTATTCCATTGTGTAGATGTACCACAGTTTGTTTTTCCATTCACCTACTGAAGGACATTTGGTTGCTTCCAGTTTTTAATGATTATGAATAAAACTGCTACAAACATTCTTGTGCAAGTCAAGCTTACTTTTTTATCATGACTTTATTTTTCAAGTACAATATTCAAAGAGTATAATAAAAATAATCGGTAGAGCCCTGACTGGTGTGGCTCAGTGGATTGAGTGCCAGCCTGCGAACCAAAAGGGCCAGTTAGGCACATGCCTGGGTTTCAGGCCACGTCCCCAGTGGGGGGCACATGAGAGGCAACCACATATTGATGTTTCTCTCCCTCTCTTTCTCCCTTCCTTCCCCTCTCTCTAAATAAATACATAAATAAAATCTTAAAAAAATAATTGATAGAGGAATACCATCTTAAAAGTCAAAATTGAAATGAGATGGTCCATTAGAGTTGATTTATCTATTTTTAAAAGCGATGAAGCTCTGTCCTGGTAGCTCAGTTGGTTAGAGTATCTTCCCAATATACCAAGGCTGTGGGTTTGATTCCTGTGCAGGACACATGCAAGAAACAACCAATGAATGCATCAATAAGTGGAACAACGCCTGTTCTCAAGGCCTTTTAGAAGACATGGAGTTGTTCCTTTGGGCACATACATGCAAATCTACCAGACATCAAAGGAATGGCGCTGTTCAAAGAGGAAGGCCCCCACAAACGTCACCGTGCAGAACTGGAGGGGTCTGCAGTGGCATCCAGCATGCGGTGGCCATTGTTGTAAAGGAGCAAGTTCAGGGCAAGATTTTTGCCAGGAGAATTAATGTGCATAGTGAGCATATAAAGCACTCGAAGAGCTGGGATGACTTCCTGAAACATGTGAAGGAAAATGATCAGAAAAAGAAGGAAGCTAAAGAGGAAGGTAGCTGGGTTCGACTGACCACCAGCCTGCTCCACCCAGAGCAGCACACTGTGTGAGAGCCGATGGAAGGAGCCTGGGCTGCAGGACCGCATTCCCTGTGAGTTCATGGCGTGGTACAAGTTTTTTAAAAAAGACCTCTGTACCATTAAAAAATTACTACAAGAGGCATGGTATTCTTTCTGCAAATGTGTGAGTGCACATATATCAAAATCTGGTATTAGACTTTTGAGATTAATTAAAGAATAATCAAGTATAAAAAGCAGAAATAATTCCATTAAATTCATTAGACATCATAATTTTTTTCCTATTTATTTAACAAAAAGAGGAAGATATATATACACTCTTTGTAGTACTACTATAGGTTTGCTTCCTACAAGTACACAATCTGATATATTCCATTTTGTCTGATTCCTACCAAAAAGAAAAATGTATGGTGCATTTATAATGCTGCATTGTCAGGAGAGGACTTTTCTGACAAGGCATTAAATGAAAACTAAGTTCTTTTCTAATTTTATACATGTGATGATTAGAAGAATTTTCCATAAACTGGCTTCTCGCCCTATACATTTCAAACCTTGTTTCCCCTCCATTACCAACACACTTCAGTGTTGGGCGCCATAGGACATATTCTTATCAAACTGTGGTCCTGCCCCTTCACGTCACATCACCAGTTTAGTGGGCACTGTGGGCAGTAGTAGATTTCCTGCGAGGCAATCTTGTGTTGGGATGACTAGCAATAACCTAACCAGTGACACATTGGAACAGGGAGGACCCCTCCTGTGGTGCCTCAGCACCCAAGGGCTCAGCTCTGCCCTCTGGCCACAGGCCTGCCCACAGAGCAAGGAGTCAGTAGGACCAAATGGGCATACACTATTAGAGCCCGTGCTCTGCCTTGTAGGCCACACACACTGGGTACCCAAGACTCTGGAATTTCCTGCCTATTTTTAGGGCTTGAGTGGACTTGTGTCTTCCCAAGGGGGGCCAGCATTGCAAGCAGGTGTACCCTTGGACTCAATGGGTAGCCAAAAGTTTTTTGGAGCAGTACATGAACAGAACTTGAACATGCAGTCCAAAGTTTCCGTGTGTGTCGGGGGGGGTGGTCCTCACAGCGTGAAATGGAGCTGGGAATGGAAAGAGTTGGGTGGACTGCAGGTCAGCTTTCCTGCACTGCTAATGTTCTGGTTCCTTACCAAAGAATTAAAAAACTTCAGATGCCAGCCTGGTCTCCTTGCCAAGGTAGGTGATAGAAGGTATTTTACTTAACAGTTTGTTAGCTTGACTTATAACATTTAAATATCTGGTAAACGGGCTTCCATTTGTACTTTTGCTCTAGGCTGAGAATCCATTTGGGGATGAGAATATCCTCTTACTATTCTGTGGAGTAATATAGAAACCTATTTTGACATCAGAACTATTTAGGTACAGTCCTGGGGATGCTTTAATCTAGCTTTAACCTATGTACAAGCCCAAGTCCAACCCTGGGCATCCCTGCATTGGTTTATGGGGTTGAAATAGAGCAGTGCTGGGTCCCCAGGGCCTGTTCACGATGAGTGAATCCGTCTCCTCAACACATCCCAAGAATAAGATGTTTTAGTCATGGCTACAAGAGTGTCCCAGAGTTGCTGCTACTTCTACATAATAAAAAAAGACATAGAAAACAGAGGCTAACCCCAAAGATTATATGCAGATAGATGCTCAAGCTTTCTTGGGTGGGCAGTTCCGGTGTGTGCTCCCCATGAGGCTCCTGATTGGGGTCAAAGGAGGCAGGTCTCAAAAACATAGCTTCTATTTTCTTATTTATTATAGTAGTTCATAGAAGTATTCTGATAAACCATGGCTGAAGAGGTTTTCTCTTTGAGTCTGCCATGCACATGAGGTCACATGTTTTGCATATACACTCATTTGTTAATATTTCCCTGCAGCCTTTGAGGCCACGCACACCGAATCCCTGGTCCCAGAGTCCTGCCCTTGGCCTAAACACAAGAAGCAGCGGTCGCTCGTCACTCACCAGGGATCTACGCACCACTCGGGAGAAAAGGATTTCAATGGGACCATTTGGAGCTGACAGCCCAGGTTTGTAGCTGGCTGAATACTCAAGAGATAAGGTTTTTCCAGGGTCATAGCCTCTTCATTTGGAAGGAAAAGTGATGATTTCGAGGATGAGCCCCTCTCTTGCTCCAAGACACAGGTAGCAGTGAACCCAGTCATACTCTCTTTCGTTGGCGTATAATCTGTTACTATGCTTGTAAATAAATACCTTTTTAACAGTAGACTTGGTTTTTTAATGCGCGCCATTTACCCAGACAGTTAAAGACATCACATTAGGTGATAGAGCGTCTTTTCCCATACCCCGGAAAAGTCATACTAAAGAGAGGTCACAGCGCCAAGCTTTACGAGAGTAGAAATGCCAAAGATCCAGCATCTATTACAAGCTATATGAAGAGCTTTCTGAAACCCAAACTAGAATCCCATTTGTTTAGAAAAGAAACCGCTTAGGTGATTTTTCTTTTTTCTGATCCACAAGTCTAATCTTATTCTGGAGCAGCTTCTTTAAATGTAGCTCACGAGCGATGAGGAAGCCAAGTCGTTGGACTATTACAAGAAAACCAAGCCGGCACAGTCATTTCCCCCTCATTCCGTGTGGGTGGGTGGCGAATACTTTTAGATCTCTGGGAGGCATTGCTGCAGTTTCACAAGACCGATTAGTGATTCTTATGAGCTTCAATGCACTGAGTGCTTAAATGATTTGGGCACCATGAAATGTTGCAAGCTCTATCTGTGTCACAAGATGGGACTCTGTAAGAGCGCATGACACCCAAAATGCTGTGGAAGAGGAGAGGCCCAGAATTCAAAGTAGTGTCAATCCAGGTTTCTTTCCTAAATACTGATTGTTGTTTACGCCCTAAAAAGTTTTGGGGATGATTAAAATAAGGCAACATGAATCTGTCTCTCCTTTTTCTTCTCCCAATCACATCCTCTCTCTCCGTGGCACTGGTAACTTCAGAAACATGGAAAAGCAATATTCTGAACGCCTAGCAGCTATGGAACACAAGGGGGAAAGGGCTGTGTGGGGTATCAGTTAATTGCATAACAGAAAACCTTACCTTTTCCTCACTCATGTAACCCATGTTTTTATTTATTAGTTTATGTATCCCATCCAAGTGGAATGGTAATCCAAAAGCACCATCACGCAGTTCAAAATTATTTCCACATCTGTCAAACGCGAGGACTCTGGGATCTGGCTATCAGGAGGCCTTTGAGACAATTAGTAATTCTGTATGAGTACTTTCTCTGCCCCTCTATCTTTGACTTTGTCATTTTGTAGTGAATGGGCTTTATTGTGCACTCTGCCTAGCTGGCAAGAACAAGAGAGCAGAACTGAACCAAGTTAGTCAGCAAGGTCAAACAGAGGGCCTTTTAGGCCGTCAGCACTGTGGGAGATGTAGGAGCCGCAGAAGAGGTGGCCCTTGACCTCAAGGAGTTTACAAGGGGTTTTCGAAGACACACATATAAGAACCTTTCAAAGACAGCATGCTTCATCTAGTAGGAATTGCGTGGCCCATGGAAGATGTGCTGTGGGAGTCCCTGCGAAGGGGGTGCTCTGGAGTCCTGGAGCAGTCAGGGAGGCACGAACTTGCTTGGATCTCAGAGACTGCACAAGACTTAGGTGGGCAGAGGGGAGAAGCGAAGATCTTCCAGATGAGGGAAAAGCCAGGATAAAAGGTTGGAGGAAGAAATGAGCTTGGCACAGGTTCATGACACTTCCCTTTTCCTTCCTGTTTCCAAACTGGTTCACTCGTTAACTTCACAACAGAGAAGCTGAGCATCCATCTTCCTTACCTGATCCGTTCACATTGACAAAACGTTATAGTGACAAAATACTCCAGGAGTTCCACAAATCCTGTACAAGGCCCTGTCTGTCTTTCCCGACTGAGGCATCTGTAGGAGCTTCTCTTCTCACAGAATGTCCCAGTCGTCTCCTTTCCACGGCTCCTCTTTTCATCTTGCCCTTTCTTCTGCCTCAGACATCCATCAGCCTCACTGGGAGCTTCTGCCCTGCACGTGGGAGAAACACTGCTGATCTTCTCTCGGTCAAGACCCAGAGAACATTCCCACTTTCAGCTGCGAGTCATGCCTTTCCCAGTTGACATATTTCATCTGAGTGAGCACCGTTAGTGAACTACATCAACAGAAATCTTCCTGGCCAGACCAACCGCAAAGTGGGGGGTATGGGTCAGAAGAAAAGCATCTGTATTAGAATTTATTCTCTCCCTTCTTACAACTTCTTCTTGGTCCTCACCCATCCTCCCACCCTACCCCATCATTTTTTTTTTAATTACAGTTGACATACAATATTATATCAGTGTTAGGTATACAGCATGGCGATTAGACTTTGTATAACTTATGGTATATCCCCCCAATAAGTCTAGTGCCCACATGACATCGTACATAATTATTACAATACTATTGACTATATTCCCTGTGCTGTACTTCACATCCCCATGACTATTTTGTAACTACCAATTTGTACTTCTTAATCCCTTCACCTTTTTCACCCAGCACCCTCCCCCGCCCCCCCGCAACCCTTCTCCACTCTGGCAACCAACAGTCTGCTGTCTGAATCCATTTCTTGATGATCTATACTGTCAGCAAACAGTTACCAACGCTTGTATTTAGTTACGGATATACCAGGAAGTATATGACAGTTTTTCTCATTTTGAGGAGTTTGTTGTCTAGTTGGATAAATGGGCTCGCTTGTTGGAGGCAACATCAGAACCTCTCAAGGTCAAGAGTGAGCTAGACACTCTGCCTTTTTTGAGACTCAGCTATATTTTTAAAAATGAAGTGCCCAAACTGAATTTTTTAAAGTGGTAGATTTTTTGCCCTGGCTGGTGTGGCTCAATGGATTGAGCACCAGCCTGCAAACTAGAGGGTTGCTGGTTTTGTTCCCAGTCAGGGCACAGGCCTGGGTTGCAGGCTAGGTCGCCAGTTGGGGGCGTTCAACAGGCAACTGATGGATGTATTTCTCGCACATTGATGTTTCTCTCCCTCTCTTTCTCCCTCCCTTCCCCTCCTTCTAAAAGTAAATAAATAAAATTTAAAAAAAGGTAGATTTTCAACGTATGCATTTAACACAAAAATTACAATGACTAACTTTTGAAATGATGTCAAATATCTAAATTGATATGAATGTTCATAGCAACATTATTCATAATAGCCAAGAAGTAGAAATAACCCAAATGGCCATCAACTGATGGATGAATAGGTAAAATTTGGTTGTATCCATGCAATGAAATGTTGTTTGTCGGTAAAAAGAAATGAGGTACTGATACATAGTACAACACAGCCACAGCTTGAAATCATTGTGCTAAATGGAGGAAGCCAATTAAAAAAGACCATATATCGTATGATTTAAATTACATAAAATTTCCAGAATAAACAAATTTATAGAGGCAGAAAGTAGGTAAGTGGTTGCTTGGGGCCGGGAGAGATGGGCACTGGAGTGGGGTTGTGGAGAGGGGAATAGGAATGGACGGCTCATGGGCTTCCCGAGGGGGAACAAATACATTCTAAAATCAGACTGTGGCGATGGTGGCACAGCCCTGTGAGTATACAAAACACCCTGCGCTTTGCACTGAAAGTGGGCGAATTTTGTGGTATGTTAACTATATCTCAAAAAAGCTGTTTTTAAAAGTCCGAATGGAAGGCTTCTCACGGCGGTGTGCAGGGTGCCAGGCAGTGTGGTGTAGTAGGCAGGAGCCGGATTTGAAGTCAAATGCACCTAAGTCTAAATATTCTGCTACTTACCGACTGTGTGACTCCAGGCAATTTACTTAAATTCTCTGAGATTTCTTTTATTCACTGCAGAATGAAGACAAGAATTCCTACTTCATAAGACTGTTTTTGAATTGATGTTACTCAATAACTGTTCAAATATTTATTGAACAGTTTTTATGTTCCAGGCACT